>DWDV01002417.1:0-11635 GCA_018245615.1 Mimoniades ocyalus
CTGAGGATTATTTGCCGAAATTTTAATCACCTGCTAATCAGTGCCAATTAATAAATAGTTTGTTTTTTGAGGATTTAAAATTAGAATTAGAATTTGAAGACGTTATCTGCGCTAATGCGTCCTGTTACGACGTATATTTTGGATTTTGAACGGAATAAGAAAGATATATTATTGCTTTGTATGCAGTCACTCGAGCAATACTATGAAAAATATTTTGTATTATATCACGATAATTATGCCTTTTTATAATATTTATTATAATTCCGTCTGTGACGAGATTTATTTGAACTAGCCACAGTTCATTAAATAATACGAACACATGACGCAAATACGTAAATAGACCTGTTTATAAATCATTCGTACATTTCATTATAATAACAGCTAAAGTGAGTGAAGTCATTGTTCTAACGCTGTTTAATCATAACAACCTTCCTAAAACGTTACAGATTTCAATCAAAACATAGCTTTCGATGTTGTTACAATTATGTTAGTTTACAAGTCGGGTCTGTGAGGATATAAATACATATTTAACGCTCTGTGCCTACGCCGTAAGGGACTGGGCGTGACTACATAGTACGAGTATTAATATGTAGTTTAAATAAGTTATTTTAATGTGTGGGTGGTAAGACCTTCAATTATTACTATATAGCAGATGTACAAATACTCATTAAGTATTGAGAAATATACATTTTAAATTAAAAAAATGTTTGTACAGAATAAAATAAAAAATACAAAAATATGTAATTTATATTTTAGTTTTAGTATACAGTATTACATACAGTTTTAGTATACAGTATTACATACAGTTTTAGTATACAGTATTACATACAGTTTTAGTATACAGTATTTATAAACATAAATAATAATAGAACTAAGTTGATAAATAAGTTGATACGTATAACTCTTGTAACCACTTGTAATGTAAGAACATAACACCATACAAATATTTTAGGTAGAAATAAACAGTGTAAAGTACTTTGATTGTATTGAATTGTATAAATACGCACGTAACTCTGCATGACAAATACTATTACACTTGGAAACTGATTATAATTAAATTACACTACGAATTACTTTGAATTCTGAGCCAGGTAGCGGACAGTTCTTTCCTATATAAAATACCTATCTGACATTTCCATAACAAGGATATCAGTTATGAAGAACTTCTCAAGACCGCAGAGTGGATTATTTATAGATAATGATATTGATATAATGGGTTTTAAAGATAAACGCTTTTTTATATTTCTATAGAAGTATATTTTTAGATCAAAACAATCTCCTTTTTACCTTTGCCCAGTGAAGCGGACGGGTGATGGTGGCTCTCTCGATGATGTGACGTCAAGTATAATAACATTAAGGCTTGTTCTCAGGTTGGTGCTAATAGCACTGGTGGTAGAGATACTCTACCCTATCACGTGGCAGTGCAAGAGCGATGGCTGGCACGGGGGATCTTTCGTCAGACTCTACTTATGCGGGACATTGGCGCTACAGGCCTCTCTGATCCTGCTACTGGCGGCCCTGGCACAGCAGTCCGCCAGAGGAACTATTACAGACACTGATGCAAGAAAACTCGTCTCACCATTGTTATTATTAAAGTAAGTATTATTGCTATATTTTGTTATATTGTTTTTTTGCGAAGGAAGAAGCAAAGGAGCAGCTAGCAGTGACCAGCGACCGCTGCCGCCCAAAGATATCTACAACCGCCCTTTAAAACTATTGCAGAAATAGGACTATTAGTTATGAATACGTTCGACGTCCTTCTAACAGTCGACCACGTTGATCGACAGAAGTATATTCAAAATTTGGCCATGAGATAATTATAAAAGACGACAGAAATTTGGCAGGTTTGTTAGTGAAGTATGGAAATCCTTAGTCTCTACCTACTCCTATGAAAAAAAGGGCTGATGCAGTTATGATGTTTGAAAAGTAACTTGTGTGCCCGCTTGAGGGTATTTTAAACGAGGTTACCAATAAAATATTAATTTATTACGATGCATGTCAGGTCTGTAAGGATGGAAATATTTTGAACTGGGTGATATCTGCCTAACCCGCAATGGGTGCATGAAAGAAGGCCCCCTGAGCGGCGACTATGTATGATAAGTACCTACCAACATACACCGCCCGGCGCACCCTGGACATTGCGACTAATCCTTTTACCACGATGGGTGATTACTCACGATCCGTTATCGACTCCGACGAAGCGGATCCGCAATGGATTGCTTGATGATATTATATTAATAATATGTATTAAAATGTACAATTTTACATTAAGCAACTTACATACAGCTACATTTATTTTGTACGAAATACACGGCTCAGAAAGTACTTTTGTAAACGCTTTGACCGTAAAACTTTTTCCATCTTAAGTTTAATTCCGAGTCTCATTTCGTCTATTTCTTCATAAAGTTTTTGCAGAAAGAAATGTTATCAAGTTTGCGTTTTTTTACCAAGACAAGTTTCTCCTAATAATGACCTTAATAAAATATGAAAGAATGCTAGCGTTACTATCAGTAGTCTTAGTCACAATCCATTTGTCCACAAAGTATACATTTTCTATTGTAAGACCAAAAGGCCATAGTCAAGTGGCCCAGTGCAGATAGGCAGAGTTCACAAACTTTACAGAACCTTATGAAGGACTCTTAAAGTGTCTTACGATGGTTTCTTTTATCTTTGCATCAAGCAGCATTTAATTTTGAAAAGCATTTTTCAAGTACAAAAATATCCGTGGCGGACATGACCCCGGGATCCCTGGAGGGCTGAATTCTTAACCATTGCGCTATCAATTCTATTTTATATTAATACAAATTATTTTATTTTAAAACCTGCCTATATCTTTATCAACAAATCTTACCTCGATATTGTTTAATCTCACTATCATAGTTTCGTGACCTCACTATTTTAATTTCACAGAGTAACAAGTTGTTACAAACTATTCTAATATCGAGTTGTGTCTTGTGGGTACCATAAATTTCTTAGTAACTTTGTAGGACAAGGTCAATATTTATAACATTCTAGAAGCCATTTGAGCAACATTTATGTATAAATATTTCTCGAAGTTTGGTTTATGGTTCGGCCGCAATGTAAATTGTAAATGTGGACTGTATTTTCTTGTTAAAAGACCTTAGTTCTATTGCCGCCCTTATACCAATACGTACGTTTAACTCATCATTAACGTCGACTTTTCACGTTCCATTGCTGGACGGCTCCTCTCAGAATGAGAAGGGGTAAAGCCATGGGCTGCCACACTGGCCAAGTGCGGTTTGGCGTACATGAATGTTTGTTTTGTTTGCAGGGTGCTGCTGGTGATGCCGGAAGTGGCGCTGAACGTGATGGGGACCATGTGGATGTTTTGTGATGTGATCGAATGCTCTGTTACGGACAAGTTCTCTAGTGTAGTCATACAAAGTAAGGAACGCTACATTTAAGTTTTCTCGTAAATAAAGTGAGCGCTGTCCTATAATCCGTTTGCTATGTACATATTATTTAATATTTACTCATCATATAAAAACAATGCGTTAATTTGTAAATGGTTTGGTAAAGTTTATATTTTTTTATAGTTTACAATCTCGCGACATATTACAAACAGTAAAATAACACGTGCTCTGCGAGGGGTTGTCACAAGATGTTAACATTATTACCAGCGTACTTTCGAAGCCGGTTCTGCGCGTTCGGTGCAATAATACGTCGTGTTTATCATAAACAAATCACGTGACGACGCCCACGTGCACACGACTGAAATATTACAGCACATCTCACGTAAAAGCGCTCGAACTTTTCCTAGGACCTAAAGGAAATATTTTATTCATTTGTATCCTTATTTTATTTAATGTATAAATGATTAATTTTCGGCGCAACAGTAGCTTACAGTTTGGATATTATCCTTGAAAGAACCAAGACGGCGGTCATTGTGTTCTATTATGATAAAGCTTTTAAAGTCTCTTACGTCAGAGCGGAACGCAGCTGGGGCTACGGAAATTAGGAACAATGCTATTGAAGATAACTCTACATAGAGCGTGTTCATAGAAGTTTGAACAGATAAACATCCAACACAACTCTATATAGAGCATACTCTCTGAGATTATCTAATATTATCTTCCTTTCCCAGCTATGTTCTTAGCACTTCGTTTGAAATTTAGCATTGAAGTCTAAACCTAAATGGATGTAGTATTTATAACTGAGTTACGAGGAATTCAAATCCAACATCAAGCCAAAAAACCATACACAATCATTTATTTATTCGCGATTGTTACAGTAACATAGTTGTTTAATAATACCACCTCCAGATTGGCTGTAATGCTAGAATTATATGAAGTGAGCAGTATGGAGATTGTATTTTCGTCTCACTGGCGGACATTCTAACCGTTTACTAATCGAATCTATTGTTGCAGGTATAGTGCTATTCAACTGGGTGCAGCTTGCTCTAACGGTGTTCGGCCTGTTTATGGTATTCGACCCTCTGGGCTCAGTCAGCTATGGCGACATGCAAGACACGCCCAACCAAGTGCGACATCACAGGAAAGTGACTGGCTTGTGGTCCCGGAGGTTCAGGTGGGCGTTCTGCTGGCTGAAGAGGGATGAACACGGCAAAGAAGCCTTCCAACAGGTTGCAGGTACGCTCATTGTGAAATAGTAGTAAAATACCTAGTTTCAGATATGAATATTGATGGAGCTGAGATTTTGTAGTCCGCTATAACGTGTTGGCATCTTTTATCATTGTTAGGTCTGTCGGATAATTTATCTTTCTGCTTTAACATTTTAGATTTCAGAGTTTGCTTCAATAAAATCTCGCGCTCCCACTAAGTGGCTTAACACAAAGTGACACACATTGTGTTGCCAATTATACTACAACTTGTATATTTGAATAAACAAATGTTAATAGGTGTGTAGTGTATGAATATTTTCGTTACAAGCATTCCTATAATTATAACAAATTATATTACTTTTCGGTTGGATTTTTCTTAGATTTTCTAGTATAAATTACTGGCAGTGGCTGGGAGTTCGAATTTCTGGTGAATGGCAATCAGCATCGGCTCACCCCATTCCATGGTGAGATGTTAATAACGTAACTTGTGAAACGTGGGAGTGTATTAAATACACTCATTTGTGTACTTCTTCGGGAATTATAAGCGTATAGCACCCTAGCTTGCGATAAAAGTAAATTTTCAGGAGTTGGAACCAATTTCTTTTATAAATAATCCTCTGAATAATAACATATATGTACATACATCCCACTACAAAAACAATATTGATAATATTTATTTATTTATTTATTTATTGTTTATGTAACACCTTTGAACACTATTGAACTAAAGGATACAAGGGCGTACTTAATGCCTATTGATATCAAACTGTAGTAAAATATAAAAGTACAATTTGCTATCCTTTTCGGTCTACTTCATGGTGTAATAAATATTGTTGGGTGTGTAATTGTGATAACATAACATTATCCTTAAGGGTTTTCAACGCCTCCGCCGCCTTTGGAAAGTATTACGTCAACAAGGAAATTAGTCCCTGCCAAATTTGTAATACCTACGAACTATCGAAATGTACTTAAATTTATGTTTAACAACGTATTATCATTGTTACTACTATGATGTCACGCCCGGTCCTTTGCAGGGTAGGTAGAGAGCAACGGGTGTGAAATAACGATTCTCACAGACGTGACAGCCTCCAACACTCTTAGTCATCAAAAATAAAACATTTTGTTCACTATGAAATTATTTTAATTGTCTTCACAAACACGTTAAGGAAAATGTTGTAAATATGATGTTAATTAATGGCAATACTATGTTTCATAGTATTTGTAGTGACGCCTTGGTTGGAGGCAACATGCACTGCATAACATTCAATTAAGACAACTTGAAGTATTTTATTCTCCATGCGCCGGGACTCAGTAAATTATTTTAACATACAGATTTTTTTTTCAAGATTTTTTTTATATATAATCATTTTGTTATAAGCAAATATTGGTTAGATCTATCCATGTCGATGATGAATTGTTTATTTACATATTAAAAATCCTGTTGAGTTTTGTCTTGCCGTACTGTCTAATGTGTCCTTACAATAAACATACAACGTGACAACACACCTGTAATCCTCGATGAGGTAGGCAGAGGACTGTAGTACACTCCCAAATTTCACCAGTTACGCTTACATCCCACTATGGAATGGGTGATGAGCCTATTGCCATACAGCGGGCACATTTTGGATTACGCGCCACCACAAAAAATCTTAATTAAAAAAATCTAATAGTGCCCGACCTGGGATTTGAACCCAGGACCGCCCGATTGGCAGCCGCGCTTGCAACCAACACGACCACCGAGACAAATATTTTTTTATGTTTACAAAATGTGTAACATAAATGGGAATCTGGAGAAATAATTATTGAGAAATCGTTGTTTGATAACGGTTCTAGATGTTGTCAGCTGGGGTTAATGTCTGTAATAACACATAACAACAAAGGAAAGAGGTTAAAAAATAATAGATAAAAGCAATTTTAAAAAGTACAAAAATTATATACCTATATTTTATTATAAACATATTTATTCGTAACAGTGTATGGAATGTTGCTTATAATAAACTACTTTATGGACTTTTCACAACGTCGTTGTGTACCGAGGTTGATGACGACGTGATGCTACACTTAATAAGATCCTGTAACCTACTTCTCTTTTATGCTTTCATAATGTTCAACGGGTCATATATCTTCGTATATACGCGTACAAGCTACGTTTCAGTACATTATGGGCACAAACAGCCTTCACTAAGCCGAAGAGCAGTGTACTGATACTGTACACAAGCCTCTCACACGCAATCAACAAAATAAATTATACAGTATAGGTACATATAGCTGGGACATTCCTGGTTATACATACTTGCTGGTGAATATTATTTAAATATTTAATTCGCGGCGCTAAATAATACAAAACCTTTGTCAGTCGCAATAACAATAGAGAAAACGATGGTTAGAAAAAAATATTAGAACTTCCTGTCGATTGAATGGTTGTCTTGTTCGACCTTCACATACAACCTATTACCGCAAACAGTTGTGTGGTGCGGTTGTGTAATATATTAAAAGATAAAACACCAGTAATATAATTATTAATATTCGCTAGCTAAATCAAAAGTGGCAAAAAAACAGCCACATTATGCTCACGTATAAAATTACTGCCGAATCAAATCAAGGTATTTATTTATAGATACCGGGTTAAAACAATTACAACATTTGATTTTCGTGATTTACGAGTCATATTCCACTAAGGAAAACTTTTTCTCACTTGTATTCTTTGTTTCAGCTCTCCTCAGTGCACTGTTCCGATCGACGGACCTCGTCCCATCGGACGTGCTCGCCGGCTGCGTCCTCCTAAGAGTCCGTCAGAAAAGAGAGACAAGAGAGATGCGACGGATTCAGATGCTGAACGATGAAGAGCCTATATACACGACGGACGTGAACAAAGTGTTCTCTGAAACTCCACCCTGGATGAATTTGGATGATGCGCTGCATTACCTCAGGCTGTCCATCGCGGCGTACGGCTGGCCCTATGTGCTGTACCGGCACTGCTTCACGGGATTTTGCAAACTGGCCCGACACCTGACCTGCTGTTGCTGCAGGTATAATCATATATAATTCATTCTACCTTATACACGTGATAGAGATAGGTCGCTCTGATTGCAAGCCGCTGAGCTCGACCTTCGGCTCTTCGTTTCCAACCACTGCCAGCCACTTTGCATATATCGTTCGTCCACTAAGCTACAGGACATCCTACAATTAGCAAGGTGTGGTCTCCTATCATGAACACCTTACGGTCTAGATTTGGGAGAATAAACTACGTCTATGTAATTAGGGTTCCATTCAGCAGTGAATTTCGAAAGCATTTCGGTGTCCTTTGTCTAGTAATGTTTTAAAGCACTTCCCAGTTTTATACAATACCCACTTAGATACATATAATTAATGTATATCAGTTCTTAGCATAGTTCTGTTTCGGCAAACCTCTAGACCTCAATACACTGCTCTATTGTGGTACCAGTGAAGATTATACACGTTAGTGAAATTACAGAATGCCCAAACTGTATTTGGAAATATTATCCGCTGTTAAAGTCGCAATATTTTTTTTTAATGTCTGCTTTATTAATATTACTATGATAATAAAGTAAACTATTATATGACTAGTGAAAAAAGTAATTAGTATCATTAATAGATCAAACATTTATATATCTACATCCGTACTGTGACTGCAAGAGTGTAAGTTTTTTTCCAGATACAATTTATTACAGTTACAAGTACGAATTACATTAAAAAGGTTGAAAGTAATATAATTTTCGTGACATTATTTAGCAGTCCGAGCCCCGCTCACTCTCACCAGATCCACTTTTAGCTAGGTCGTGCTATTTTTAGCCTGAGTTTTTTTAGCCGCACTAAGCACTTCAATGAGTGCCTGGTCGTATCGTTCACACACAAAATATTTTTTTATAATTAACAAACAACATAACGAGCGAGGCGTTGGACAAGGAGATATAATATCGCTGGAACTTTATATCGCTATAATTTGCCTACAATATACGAGTGGTGATCCTAGCGGAGTCGCTGGAAGACCTTAGCACTATGCTAGTCACTTCAGTAATGCGTCATAACAGGTGGGCTCAAGAAAAACTTGGACAAAACGAACATCATGTCTAACATTCACGTTCCATTCGCATGGGTTGTGGTAAATGGAACTTATTTCGAAGTTGTCGACGAGAATCTGGCGGAAACGATCCGAATGGGTAAGTCCAATTTCGAGAGAGAGGTTACTCGAAGGATCCTACTGGGATGGGCATCGCTCGGGAAACTAAGGAGTATGTTATCGTTCAGAATATCTCAGTGCCTGAAATAGAAAGTATTCAAGCAATGTGTGTTACGAGTTACCAGTGATCTCACACGATCAAATCTTGTATCAAGGACACATATAAGACAGCGTATTTGAGTATGATGAGTTACAAGAGCTTGCCTCACTCACTTAGAAAGTCCGGATAAATTACAATGGTGTTTGTTTTGGTTCGTGGCTCAAAAGACGGTTTTTCGTTTGAGCCAGTGGTCTAGCTAGTTTCCCAGTAGGTACGCAGAGGCGCAAGAAGTTGTCTTATGCAGCCAATTATTTTTTTAATCGTGCTTTCAAAACATTATGTTTGTAGATTGCTTTAAAAACATTGAATATTTTTAAAGCGTTGAGTCGTGCCAATAAGACACATTTTCGTTTAGCACATTAGCCTACCTAGTTTCACGGTCTCATGTAGAACGTCGCCAGTAGGTAGAAAGTGTAGCTGCGACGAGTCAGCAGCAAGAGAACATATTTGATATCGTGACTCAGCATCGAGAGAACATACTCGTATATCCGTGCCGGCCGGCTACCCGAAAGTGTATATTTATAGTCACGTTATTCGGTTCCCTGTGGCGTACCGTAAAATACAGTCAAAATTACTAATGGATTATCAGCTTATTGCAATCCATTGCTCGACATTGGCCTCCCTATGTCCAGCAGTGGGGGTTATGCCCATAATCCCTACGCTGGGTTGGGGATTACAGTAACGAGCTTCTTGCATCGCCTACGCGGTATTTCCTTTTTTTTTCGACCCTTTTATCTTTCCACTGTTGGAACATGGATCTCCTCTCAGAGGGTTAAGGCCATAGTCGGTATTTACTTACAAGAATATAAAGGAAATACTTGCCAATAATGTCATTAATGTCACCTAAGAAAACTGAAAGCGGTAGCTATGGTTATTGTCCCAATTGATTATTATGCCATCACACCCAGTCCCCTTTACGGGTAGGCGAGGGGCACTAAATGCCAAATATCCGCGCAGAACTGACGTGTTTATTCTACATACGATACATCGCTGTTTGAACGCGCGCGCCGGTTTCAAACACTTCTGACTTCCCTGTCCAGACATTTATTAATCGAAATTCAATAATGTTAGCAATAGCAATCCTGTTAATTCTCTCGACTGCCTCGTGGCTCGTATTGGTTGCAAGCGTGAATGCCGATCGAAGGTTCTGCGTTCAAATCCCAGGTCGGACGCGAGGCGCAACTGGTTTTTTCTAATTTAGTTTTTATAGTTGTGACTTCGAGTCACACTAGTAGTACTGTGCCCGGTGTATGGCAATATGGACATAAACGCAACTGGTGAAACGCGGCAGTGTACTCGTACTACGTTCCTCTGCCTACCTCTTCGGGGATTACCGGCGTGATGTTACGTGTTATTGGTGTTTTAAGTAATAAATAATTAACACTTTTTTCATTTCTTTTATTTGTGTATTTCGTCATATTTCTATGCAGTAAGCGTCACTAAATATTTATAAATAGGTACGTAATTAAAATTCATAAATCGTATTTTCATTCTAAGAATACGTTTACCTTCAAATGTGCAAAGCCATTCAGAATTGCTTGTAAACACGGAAAGCGTTGTTGGTTTTCCCTTGTTTGCGTTGGACAAAAATACTTTTTTTCCTTTTTTTTTTTAAAACACTACGCAATTTGCTTATCTGACACAACATTATTAGAATTAATATATCATTGCTGTAACGGTGAAAGACAACATCGTGAGGAAGCATGCACATGTTGGTGTTAACCATATTCCAAGGTGTGTGGAGTCGGTTGCCGTGGTGGTGGCTAGGTCTCTCTCGGTCTCGCTCGTTCGCCCCTCTCACCGACCGGCCTGTGCCCGTGCCACTCAACATAATGACCGACGATGTCGCCGACACATGACAGTACGTGTATGAATTTCGTTGCAGGCCAAAGAACTCTATAGTAACCGATGACAATTGTTGCTTGTGCCATTTCGCCGGAGTGAAGTACATGTCCAAGCTCTCTGCTGATGACATCATCTTCGCGTCGTTCAACAATCGCGTCTTTGAAGTGAGTATTAATATCAGTGCTATTTCAGTGTTAGTTTGTGAAACGATTTTGGCCTTAGTGACCTTATATAATCAAGTTAAAATGGCATGCATTGGCCAGGACCGACTGATCAATAATATTGCAAACATCACGCACTCAGTAATCCTTATATAATTTGTATTATGTACTTTTTGCTATGTCGATGCACAAAAAGCTTGCTTTAACAAAAACCTGTTACCAAAATAAAACAACAGTAGCCGTGATAGGTGTATTGTTTTTATGTGGCAGTACTTTGAGGACTTTGGAAAATGAAAACACTTGGAGATAAAACTTTTGTACCTTTCGACCTTAAACTACGATATTGTATGATATTAAACGTAAACCACTACTATTGCGACAGACGGCTGATAAACTACTTATGTACAGCTGAATATGTACTCAAGTATATAGATCATTTTACATCCAGACAAAGGAACAAATTGTCGGGCTCGTCACACAAACTTACAGCCTGGGTGCTGGTCGAACCTACAACTCCTTTAAGTAGTCAATGTCACTGACTGGTGTATAAGTAGACACTTTTACTCATTTATTCGTGTATGGTCAACATATATTTTAATTTTAATATTAATACAACGCGTAATATAAATAAATAATACTCATGTCAATAGGCTCAACACCTATTTCATAGTGGGACGTAAACGTAACTGGTGAAACTTGGGAGTGTTCTACATTCCTCTGCCTACCTCTTCGGGGATTACAGGCGT
>DWDV01002418.1:0-11632 GCA_018245615.1 Mimoniades ocyalus
TTAAAGTGATTTTAATCGCTATCGAGGTGTCTCATTGAAGCAACCATAAACACGAACAAATTGTATTATTAGTATTACGTATTCTCACTTTCACCCTTGGTGCATTGATCGTAGGCACTAAATCCGCTCTTTAACCAGGTTTAACTGGTTATAGAAAACAAATAAATATATCTACATACAAAAATTTATTTACATGCGTTACATAAAAAAACCCTTTAATTGTAATTCCGAGTTCGTGTTACTCGACGGCAGTGCCAACTAATATTGCTTGTGCTCGTGTGTCGGGATTGGTAAATAACATAGGAACCCCAGGAGAAATATCCCCTTCGCCATTAATTCCCATTCCCACCTTCATTTCCGATATACAGGAGGCAGCGCCGAGACAGGTTCCGTGCAACCACGTGGGGTGTCTGAACATACATAAATATGTCTCGATTTGTTTTAAATCTAATTATGAAAAAATACTAGTATCACGTTTGTCTCTGCCAACCCTATAAGGACCTTTGCGTGGTTTTTTAATAATAATAACCATGATTATAACGTACCCTATAAATTCGTGGTATTTTAAAAACAACACTTTTTTAAGTTGCAGATGTGTAGAAAATTTTACAATAAATTAATATTTAAAAAACGTGTTTTTATTTGATAATTATTTGATAGTTGATGGTCATGATGACAGATGATGTATTAGTCATCGCTTTTTACTTCACATATCACATCACACTTTTGAACACAGGCCGTATGTTAGTATAAGAAGTGTTAAGACCACTGGCTAACAGTTTCATTCATTCAATTTAAATTTTAAGCAGAAACATTATCAACACTATTAAAAGATTACTTTATGACATGAGAACCGAATAAACAGTATTTCGAACATAATTATTATCCTCTTCACGAAAAGTATGCTAAAACTTTTAACATTGTAGTTTAACAAACGCCACGACATAAATTAACTCCATCAATTGGAACGATTCTTGGAACTCATTATCTAGCGATCGCGGAGGGCGAGCGACGCCGCGCGGTTAGCAAAACTTTGTGCAATTATTGCTTTTGTTTACCTTCACGTAATTAAACGAAAAGACACTGTCATGAGCTGTTACGTGATTAAGACAGATTACGTGGTTTGCACCGAACGTAACATCACGTCTGTAATCAGGTAAAGAGCTAGGCAGAGGAGTGTAGGACACTCTCGCGATTCACCAGTTACGTTTACGTCCCATTATGAATAAGTGGTGAGTCTATCGCCATACACCGGACACATTTCCAGACTCCGAGCACAATTAGAAAATCTAAATTAGAAAAAAAATTTAGCGAATATTATGTATAATATGTATGGCAATGCGCTCCCGCTATTCCACAGGACTTGTAAGAAAACTGGTGAAAAATGG
This sequence comes from Mimoniades ocyalus, assembly GCA_018245615.1. Lineage (NCBI taxonomy): Eukaryota > Metazoa > Arthropoda > Insecta > Lepidoptera > Hesperiidae > Mimoniades > Mimoniades ocyalus. The sequence goes on from DWDV01002418.1 coordinate 1,389, forward strand.
GATTACTGCATTCCTCTGAGTACTCCTTCGAATGTTACTGAAAACGAATTTCTTGTTAAGGCTGATGTCCACTAACCTGTTCCAGTTAACAATTAAAGAGTAGTTAAACATCAAATCATGTCAATGTCGAACGACACTTGGAAATTCAGAGAGCCACCAATGCATTAGCCGCCTGGGAGTTCTTTTCAAATCAGTTTTTAGAAAACTGTCCAGAATTAACTCTCGATGTATAGCGATAGCTTCACTACCTATTCCATGATGGTGATAAACATAACTGCTGAAAAATGTGAGTGTACTGCATTCATCTGCGTATCTCTTCGGGGATAACGGGCGTGATGTCACGTTTTCATCCAGATACCAATATCCAGCAGCTGCTGAAATGAGCTATGAAAATCGGTTGCTACCGATAAAATTCCAACCACGATGAAATGTACGCTGCATTACGTACTTTATCGAATGTGTTTCAAGAAACTTGTGCATATGTTTATATAATACACACATATGTATATTTAAATAAATATGAACAAATTTATTCCATGGAAATAGTTAGATTTTTAAGATTTAAAGCTTGCCCTGTACTAATTGCAATCATGGCATTGAGAGTGTAAGTACTGCACTCCTCTGCCTACCACTTTGAGGATTACAGATGTGATGTTGTGTATTTAGCATTATTATTATTTCATTCGAATGTAACGTTTTTTTATTGATGAAACATTTATGTTTTTTTTTTGTTATTGTTACCACCGAAATAAGTCAATAATAAGTATAAGGAAACAAGGAAGACCGGGTTCCAATTCTAGCGCGCACCTCTTAAAAATGTGCGTTTTAAGTTTAAATATCACTTACTATAACGGTGAAGGAACACATAGTGAGAAAACCTGCTGCACATCTTAGAATTAAAAAAACAGTGTTCTCTAGGTGTGTCAAGTCTGCCAACCCGCACTTGGCCAGCGTGGCAGACTATGAGCTTAGGCCTTAACCCTCCCATTCTAAGACGAGACCCATGTCCCAACAGTGGAACGATAAAAAAAATAAGGACACCATCCAAAAAAAACAAGCGTCTCTTGACCAACAGACACCACGCTATGAACAATAAGAAAGTGTCAACTATGTATAAATGAGAGTGAAAGGAAAACAGGGGATGTTGTTAACTTCGACCCCGTGGTGAGACACTGAAATGGAATGGTGCTCCAAACTTTTCCCAATTGCTCCCTTTATTGGGCACAAACTCGTAAATCATCATCAAGAGCGGCATTGGGCTTCGTGGCACCATAGAGAGGACTTTGTCAACTAATTAAGTGGTGGAAGTTGAATCAGATATATTACTTACCAGCGGTACGGATACCAGCGCTCCGCACCGTTTGTTCTCATTAACAACTCCAGCGGTTCAACTCTTTATTTATTGCGCCGTAAATCAAATTATAATTTAATAGCCGTTTATTCTTTCTTTTTTTTGCACCAACGTTCAGTATTTGTTAAGTCACAATAAATTGTGTATTTATAACATTCAGACATTATTAAGCATAAGATCTAAGCATTGTTGTCTATTTTATAAAACATTTTGAAATGGGTAACTTTATTACTAGAGTAACTACGTTGGTATTAATATATGGCACTCTGCGTACCCCATAAGGGACCTGGCATGACAATAATAAAATATTACTAATATAATATGTTATGTTGCGGATCGGCAAACGTAATGTAGGACGCCCTCCGGCCAGGTGGGATGGCGACTTGAGAAAGGCTGCAGGCAGAAGTTGGATGCGGCAAGCCGAGGACGGGGCGCAATGGCGCTCTTTGGGTAAGGCCTATGTCCAGCTGTGGACTGAGATGGGCTGATGGTGATGATGATGATGAGGAATGCATGTAGGAGAAGTACCTTAGGCGTTTAAGGACTAAGTTTTCTGGCACTTAAGCAACCTCCCTGCCAACCCCGTAAGGGACCTGCCGTAATGACATAATAATAAAAAGCATATATGATATGTTACTGATATACCATTGTACATTGTATACGAGTAGGGTACCTACGAGCGTACATTGTGGAAACAGTTAAAATACATTAAATACATTGTGGACATACAATATATTAAATACATTGTGGAAATAATTAAATCAGGTATTGCTTCGCGGAAATCCATTGATAATGAATTAAATTAATCAATTCCGTGCACAGTCGTGGATTGTTCGAATGTATGTTCGAATATATTTATTATATTAAAACTACTCGTCGTTTACAAAATATTTATTGTATATGTTATAGATTATAATATCTAAAATATGTCAAATGTCAACTGATGTGGAGTTGGAAATCTACAAAAACAGAGTGAGTGAAACAAGACAGATCTCTGAGGATAGAGATCTCTCTGCTTACACCATAAAGGACCCAGCGGGATTATATACACGATAATACATATTTCATGTGTATATTATTATACTGAGATTTAATATATTTAAATGTATTGTTTTAATATACATTTCGCAATAACTTTAACGTATGTAACGTGAAGCGACAAAACTGAAACCGCTTTTCATATTATAAAAACGCAAGGGCCGCTAAAAGCTCTTGTGTGGTGCAAGGGCCCTTCTGAGAAGAGCGACAACAGGCAGTGCCTGTAGATATACTGAAAAACTTAGCGTTAGAAAATTTAAAAAACCTAATATTTTAACTTGTGTACTTTCTTTTATAATATATTTTTGTTCATGTACTTTAAACATGACTGCGTCGTCGGTTGCTGGAGCTTCGCTTTTAACGAATAAAATACTGTAGAAATATTTTTGAAGAGTTATTTCAATGAGAGAAATGGGTCGTATTGCATATCGGAAATCAACAGTAAATCAAATTGAAGTAATAATGTGCTATCACGTCTGTAATCCCCGAAGAGGTAGGCAGAGAAATGCAGTACACTCCCGCGGCTTACCAGTTGTCTTTGAGACTAAATTTGGAATCTAGGGGAGCGAGCCTAGACTACACACTGAGCACAAACCTAGAGTCCTAGCTACTACCAGAAATTTAACTAGAAAGTCTAAGTTAGAAAAATACAATAGGAAGTATTCGATCCGAGTTTTGACCGCAGGACTTCTCGAGTGGCAGTCGCGCTTGCAACCACAGGATCAACGAGGCAGTCAAGGCTGAATAAATAGCTATAATAAAATATAGATAAAGCTATATGATTACTACATATAAATATTATTTAGAGAGAAAGAGCCATTTTAGATTTATAGACTAGTGAAAAATAAAAACAGTATAAATTAAGAGAAAATATTGTTATTTTTGATGCTATAATGAACGCACATACATTTAATTAATGTAAAATAAAGAAAACTTAGTTCATATCAAGCAACGAAATAAAAATAAGGTAAGTGGTGTGGTGTGCGAAATAAAATATACAGCGGCATTTACAGCCTGCAATTATTTTGAAAAGAAATAGCTGAGATGCGGCAAGAGCGTTGAAGGAATATAGAAAATTGTAAAAAAAAATTACTTACAAGATCTAGTATAACTAGTTAGAGATAACTCACGAATGTTGGCAATTATGAGTATACTCAACATACAGTATACATACATTCATCATACAATGTATACATCATACAACGTATATAATGTATACATAGTGTATTAATGTATACATAGTGTATTAATGTATACATAGTGTATTAATGTATACATAGTGTATTAATGTATAAGAAAGAGAATAAAGTATACCCAATTCGAAAAGACATATAATATTCATGAATTTCTGAACCTATATTTTTAACTCTAACAATACAGACAAAAAAATCATTGTTGTAGGCGCTCAGGTTAGAGGGGGCGTCAGGGTCAGTAGTAAAAATAAAAAACAACTGCTTCGTGCTAAGAATTCTGATGTACTACAATTGAAATATAGAAAATATAACAATAATAATTTTAATATGGAAAATAAAACATAAATCATAAACACAACCATAAATAATTTAAAAATCTAATGTCACGGGTTGGCTCAGAATACAAACACAATATAAACGTAATTATATTGAATGTTATATTTATTTTATATACATTAAACAACCACGACAGAAGATTAAGCGGCAATATGCTCTCAGCAGCCAGAAACATACATTAGCAGAGAAGGGTCATCAACTTAACTTTCAAGAATAAGGGTTTGAGCATGGAAAAACCAGAAGAATTCAGTTTTAAGACAGAACGCAGTTATTTAGTTGCAACAGTCGAATGTAGTAAAATAAAAGTATATGAAATGTATGTAACAACAATATAATCATAACTATTTATGCGTAACATAAGGATTACGAAAGTAGTGCGTGAATTTTAAAATAAATGACCTTATCAGGTTGCTTAACAACCAGGACCATCCCTAAAAACTATCCAGGTAATCCCAGGATACTGCAAAAGCCAGGACATATCGTAGGAAAACAGCAGGGTTGATAACTCTATCGTAAAGCATATTGCGAATATAATCAGGTGTATGTTTGATTTGTCCAGTTTTGCCAGCTGTGAGGACTCGAAGAGACCCATATCATAAAGTCACAATAATTATTTCCAGGAAAACAGGATGTGATTAAATAAGTGATTCCCTGTATCGGGTAATAACATTTTCATAAGACTAATAAGCCAATAATTGTAACATAAATAGTCACATAAATAGTCACGTTAATATCTTATAAGTATCAAGGGCAGTGGTAAATGTCGCGCCGATATCCACAACTGGGTCGAGATAAATACATCTCCCTGATAACTCGTTTAAATGACTACGAATGTCTGCTGGAAGTTCGTCTGCGTAGAACGGTTTTTATATTTTCAGACAATGTCAAAAACCACTACATATTTATTATTATTATATTTTAAACATCACGCCTGATGCCTTAGCAGGTACGCTGAGAGCAATGAGTCCCAAATATTGATTCGTACAGACTTGGCGCGTTTCTTCTACATATGACTCTCTTCATATATGCACACCGGTTTTGAAGACTTGGCTCCCCGATCAGCCAGTATGTGACCAAATTGGTCAAGATGTGTGTGTAAATAACGTGTAAAACATGACACTCAATCGTTTTCCTGCTGCTAGTTTCCCCGAGGAGGTAGTCAGAAAAGTGTAGTATAGGTACTTCCCACGTTTCACCAGTTGCTTACGTTTACATCTCACTATGGAACAGCGAATGAGCCTATTGCCATACACCAGAATAAATCGAGACTCCAAGCCATTACTAAATTTCTACCGGAAAATTTAAGTTGAAAAAATTCAATATTACCGGAACTGGATCAGGATCCAGGATCTCTCGATGGGTAGTCGCTCTTGCAGTCACTCGACCATCGAATCATATCTAATGATAAATAGTTATCTTTCCACATCTTTTCTTCGTTCCCGTTTGTAACAAAGAGAACCTGTATTAAAGGTCCGAAGCGTCGTAGGTAGCAACCTTGCAGAGTCATTTGACTCATTCTATTACAGCCATTAGGTCTGAACAGCCTGTCACACAACCTTTGTCTCGTGTCGTTTGATCTCGTCATGCGAAATATTAGGAGTCCTGCCACTTCGACTGCGCAAAAAATAAAGATGTGAGGAGGAACTTTTGTGTGTCAAGTTGATTCTATTACGTCAAGTAGGTATATTAATTATACAACACGACGACCGTCAGCGGACTGTTCACGATTTGTTCCGAACACGAAGTTTCTTGCCGTCCTTTGTCATTTAATACTTATAAGACGGAGAGTCGACTAATATCACTCAGTAAGAATGAAAGATATTTGGATTGCTTTAAAATAAAATTAATAAAAAGATCACGTTTAACAAACACCAATTTATCATTATCATTAACATCTGTTTTATCGTTTTATTCTTGGACACAAGTATTTGATAATAAATGAGTGTGAGACCGTCGTCCGCCACGCTGGCAGACATGCGCATTAGAGAATTTGATGGAGCACATTGAATTATATAATATAGGCTCTTTCACGATATTTTTCTTAGTGATTATATCATACGTTATATAATATATATACTCATTTTACAACGAAAAGTATTATTATTTTAATTTGTTGATGGGGACGTTAGAAGTCTCCGAAAACGGCGTGCATGTATGAAGAGAGTGATGAATGTGGAGAAGCACGACAGGTGTGCAAGAATAGAGATATTTGGCACTCTGTGTTCTCTGCCTACCCCCCAAGGGACCTGACGTGAAGATATGTAAGTATGTATGCAAGTATTATTATTTACTTTCATTGTAATGCTGTCCACGAGAACATCTTTGATACTGCTTGCATTTGTCTTTCTTAATATATATATGTATGTATGTATCGATATAAATTTTTTGTATAGTTTTCTTGCAGCTTTCCCAATTTCAATCTAATTCTGAAACAGCTTCTCGATTTCTTATTGGCCTCTCGCTGAATAACTTTTGGAAAAGGAAATTTATAGAATAATATTTTGTTTCGCCAAATACAATATTATAATGATATATTAATATTGCATGCGATAAAACATTTAACAAAAGCACAATAACTGTAAGAAAAAATGATAAATCTAAATAACTACCATATTTAAACTAACTTCCGAAATACAAATAAGCACTTCGCAACTTCGTAACTCATATATACGAGTATTAACCAGCGTTCAGAGTCATACATTCACCTTGATGTCATTTGTAGATCCGAGACTAGCTAAGCGTACGTTTTAATATCGCATAATTGAGCTCGCTTCCATGAATTTAATCCTCATTTTGAATTCTTAAGTTAATAAAATCCCGTGCGAATGAGTTAGACGCGGAAATGCGTAGGTATATCCGCTTAACGTTCGTTTAACGATGCATCGCTATGATTATTATGTTCAAATTTTATAAACATAGTTCATTAATGATCGCGTTCATATTCAATTGTTATAAATAGCAACAGAAATGTGATTAATTTCTAGTACGTACATTACATTCAAGAAATACGCGGTCCGAACTGACGTAAACTTATCTGTAATGACGTTTATATGTGATTGCAAATCCTATATAAATAAATGATTTTTGACTTTTTGAATTTTTTGTACAAATTTACTATTTCTTGGGTCATTCACATTTCAATACAAATTACATACATCTGTTTTTTTTTAACTTTTATTTTATTGACTTAAAAATAAAATAGTATCTAGGTATTTTCATCATAGAAAGATAATCTTATTGTAAAGAAAAGAAAATGGTCCGTAAAGAAATACGAAAGTTATTCACAGGTATGAAAGTTATATAACTACGTAAGACACTTATTAAGGAAGTGTTAAGTGTAGGGATACGAATGTCCCGTGACGTAAGGCAGCCGGAGATAAGCCGTGCCGAAGTTGACCCGAGAAATAACTTCGCGATGACTTTCACTGCGCGCGCTCTAATTCATCTGACAGGATACGGTTTTATTTTGCGAGGAAAGTTCGTTTGAAATCTGTTTGAAAATTTATGAACTCGAAAAATATACGAGGTTCAGCTGCTATAAATCTTTATTATGATGTTTTTGGAAAAAAAGAATGTGGGCTGGCAAAAAAATGGCACGCTTACATTACAATTTCATTAGGAACTTCTTTTCGTAAGACAGAAATTTCAATAATAAAATTTACTAACAAGACAACCATAAGTGTGCTTTTTATGTACGCAACAATAGCCTTTATTACCACTGCAATAATAACGATTATTGAATACGTTTATTGAATTTTAGATACACGTATTCCTAAAATGGTAATTAGCCGCCAGATCACGGCCCTAATTAGTTTTAGGAACCCCAAAAACAACAGTTACAACGCATTTCAAATTTGGAACAAAATAGTCAACGGGAAGCCACATAGCGTGATTCATTTTAGGCATCGGTAATTAGGCAGGTGTAGTGGATGTTTGAACAATTGTCGCGTCCTGGCCGCCGGTGGATAATTGACGTAAATTAAACTCATTAGACCATCCGCAAACCCACAATTGCAGGTTGGCCAGCAAGGATATTAACGGATAGTGACGCGTCACGCACTTTGTGTTAACAAACAAAGCGGACTACTTATTATTGTGTTGTGTTATTTGAAAACTTGTGAGCAGATGCTGATACAGCGTAGCAACGCTACCGTAACTGGCCTTAACTGAAATATTCGTAACACGTGACATCAGCCCTGTAACCCTCGAAGGGGTAGGCAGCGGAGGCACCAGTTACGTTAACATCCCACTATAAAATAGGGGGGTGATGCTATTGCTGTACACCAGGCACATATCCAGACTCCGAGCCCGTCGAAATATCCAACAATGCTCGACTCGGGATCTGAACCCAGGACCTCTCAATCGGCAGTCCCGCTCGCAACTAACGAGGCAGTCAACATTATTATTCGTCTTGAATTGTCATTGATTATTTCTAAGGTATTTTGCTCTACTCTATATAGGCATGCATTTCATTATCAACCCTTTTTGTCTTTATACTATTGGACTTGCTTAACACCTTTCTCTCTCAGAATGAAACTGGTTAAGGCCACAGACTGCTACTCTAACTAAAAGCGGAAATAAGACAACAGTTAAGATGTCGTCATGTTGTTCTCCTGCACCGTCTTAGGAAATCATATATAATAATAATTAAATTGCTAGACACTCTTTGCTAACACTTAATTTATTCAACTTCATAATATTATTTACTGACTAATACGGTTTTTCTCGCATTGTACAATCCACTCTTTATATTTGTATGACAAGCAACATTTATTCATAAACATAATTATGAGCTCTTACCGCTTTTCATGATTGTCTCCTGTCGTAAGGTCCACTCGCCACAAATGTTAAGGAATGCCCTTAATGCGAAAATAATTAAAACGTGTGAAGTCATTGAAACTTTGTTCACAATAATGCGTTAAAAACTAATAACAAATGAATACAGGCTACGGTGGTGCTGAGTCAAAAATAGCTTGAGCCATAAATGTAATAAGAAAACTAAACTGTTCTTGTTTTAAGCTTCGAATATTAGAGCACTAAACCGTTTTTTTTTCTTCTCACAAAGCTTACGGATATCTATTACGCAAAGTGAGCGTCTCACTTCCAACTACTGAGCTAATTCCCCCTCTGATTGTGTGCTTTGAGAACACTCTGAGTATAAATAAAACGCTCTGAAGGGAAGCATGAGGAGGAGCGTTACCGCTCAAATCTGTCATACAACAAAGCGAGTACTCTCAGCTGGATGTTTCATACGAACTATATGTGGAGTAATGAACAGTTCTAATGAACATGTGAGCACTCATCCCACCTGATTGTCAGTTGTCGTGAGAACTGCAAACTCTAAACTTGTAGTATTTAATACGGATTGTGGTAAAAATCCTTGCGCTACACTACAGACTTAAGCTTTTACCGACACTAGTATCAGAATCTTAGTTTTTATTATTTATTGAATATTTCTCGATGATTTCTTTAATAGATGTAATTTGTTAACTTTCTGTTTATTTCGATTATATTTCTTTCATTTTCACTTGTGTGCATGATATTTATAAGTAGCGGAAACGTTACATCATGCCTTTTATCCCCGAATAGGTATGCATAGGAGTGTAATAAAAAGTGGGTGGGTACCTTTCACCGGTTACGTTTACGTTCCACCATGGAATAGGCGGTGAGCCTATTGCCATAAAATAGGCACGAATCTCGAAATTCGAATTATATTCAATTGTACCGGACAGAGGACAACAGATTCAAACAGAGGACCTTTCTAACAGCAGTCGTGCTTGCACCACAACAACCAACGCGGGAGTCAACTTAATAATTTTAGTTTATTTATAATTTTTTAATTATAAAAGTACATCTAAACTTATAATGTATGTATGTATTTAATATAATCAAATATTAGAAATATTTATATGTAGTTGGACTGAGTCATTAAAATAGAATCTGCATGAAGTATAAAAAGGTTGTTAATTATACTAATGACGTACAATTTCCCATATCTATCACAAACAGCACGCACACAATACATTTCCATTAATTAATGTTAGTTAATGGAATTTATTTTCAATATAATATGGTAATGATATGGGTAAAAACTCTGTTTTAAGTGCCGAAGTAATCAATTATATTAATGTTGTTAATAATTAAGACTAACCTAGTACGATGGCCATCAAAGAGCCAAATAGACAATAGGTACATCATTGAAATTTATTCAGAGTCATTTTTTAAGCTTTGCTTGTTAATAGGAGATATTAATATCCTACAAAAAACAGTTTCACTGTATAACTTTCCGTTAAGTATGCGTTAAACAATCTCTACAATAAAATTTT
>DWDV01002419.1:0-11628 GCA_018245615.1 Mimoniades ocyalus
ACGGGTGAGAAACGGATGAGAAGCCGGTGAGAAGCGAGTGAGAAACGGGTGAGAATCTGGTGAGAAGGGATCAGAAAGGGGTGAGAAGGGATGAGAAAGGGGTGAGAAAGAAGTGAGAAGCCGGAGAAGAAGGATAAGGGTGAGAAGGGGAGAAGTGGGAGAAGGGGAAGGTGAAGGACAGATTTTCAATCCCCTTTGGAGGTAGAATTTCGTAAAATTTGTTTTTAGTTGACACCAAGCGGGTGAGAAGCGAGTGAGAATAGGGTGAGAAACGGGTGAGAAACGGGTGAGAAACGGGTGAGAAACGGATGAGAAGCCGGTGAGAAACGGGTGAGAAACGGATGAGAAAAGGATGAGAAACGGGTGAGAAACGGGTGAGAAACGGGTGAGAAACGGGTGAGAAACGGGTGAGAAACGGGTGAGAAACGGATGAGAAACGGGTGAGAAACGGGTGAGAAACGGGTGAGAAACGGGTGAGAAACGGGTGAGAAACGGATGAGAAGCTGGTGAGAAACGGATGAGAAACGGGTGAGAAACGGGTGAGAAACGGATGAGAAGCCGGTGAGAAGCGAGTGAGAAACGGGTGAGAATCTGGTGAGAAGGGATCAGAAAGGGGTGAGAAGGGATGAGAAAGGGGTGAGAAAGAAGTGAGAAGCCGGAGAAGAAGGATAAGGGTGAGAAGGGGAGAAGTGGGAGAAGGGGAAGGTGAAGGACAGATTTTCAATCCCCTTTGGAGGTAGAATTTCGTAAAATTTGTTTTTAGTTGACACCAACGTATCAAAATGATATGATATATATTATATGTATAATTTACATAATATGTATTTTAGAATTTTAGAATTCCACGCAGACGAAGTCGCGGGCACAGCTAGTACCTATTTCAAAAAACCGCATCAAAATCCGCAAAAAATCTTAACATACATAGGGACAGACAGCAGGAAACGACTTTGTTTTATACTATGTTGTAGTGAAGTGATGCACAATGTATTTAAGGTACTTAATTGGATAAGGATTAATGTTGTATTACTTAAAATCGCTTCGTAAATAAGCCATTCTATCTCGCAAAAAGGAAATGGTAAAAGATAAAAAATGGTTATTGTGGGTTATCCTTAAAAGATAGACATATACCATCGCGGACATTTTTGTAAATCTTTTAACGTGTACAATACAGTAGTACATTAATTTGATCTACCTCGTAGTGTTCAGCCAGCGTTTGCAATGTTAGCGCAAAAAATGTTTATTTACGACATGACTTTAGAAACCTCTAAAATTATCAGTGTTTCTCTACTATATTATGCACGTATTATACATATAAACCTTCCTCTTGAATCACTCTATCTGTTTAAAAAAACCGCATCAAATTCCGTTGCGTAGTTTTAAAGATCTAAGCATACATAGGGACAGACAGCGGGAAGCAACTTTGTTTTATACTATATTATGATGATGAAATCTAATTAAACCAGAGCCGCTGTAGTTTGAATACAAAGATTAGAGCTGTTTGAAGAAACCGTCTCGGATATCCCAAATACTAAACGAAACTAAAAATCTAATAGAAAAACTTATCCATATCTTAACAGTATGTAGTTAATAATTACGACATAACAAAACTCTGGAATCTTGCCATGAATCTAGTTGATACGGGTGGAACCTCATCATTAGGAGGTATGTGTGAAAAGAACCAGATCTTGAAATTGTCGCCCTAGTTACGTACGAGTATATAGACCGTATATAAAGTACCGGTTTCTTTATCGTACTCGTACATTAGCTAAAAGGTTTAGACCTCTCTCCACTATAAAGTCAATTAATTGATACATATGTAGCGTAACACAAACGTAACATCACGCCTGTAATCCCCGAAGTGGTAGGCAGAGGATTGTAGTACACTTCCATGTTTCACTAGTTTCGCTTACGTCCCATTATGGAATAGCAGGTGAGCCTATTGCCATACACAGAACACAAAAATAGACTCCAAAATATTACTAGAAAACCTAAAAAAGAAAAATACAATAGACCCGGGATTTAAGCCCAGTACTTACCGATCGGCAGGCCCGCTTGCAACCAATACGACCAACGAGGCAGTCAACGTACTATTAAACTAAACATTAAATTTGAATTGGACAATAAAACAGTGTAGCTTGTATTTTCAATCGTAAATTCTTAGCACACAAAGTCGCGGCAGCGACTAAAAACTAAATAATAAAGTGTTATAAGTCACTGTGTTACATTGTCGCGTCAGAAACTTACAACAACGTGCAGTGGGTTTTCGTAAGTATAATAATTTTGTTTACACATTTTGTTTCGCGTCGTGCACGAAGCGGAATTTAAATGCAATTTAGTTGAGTACGGTGATATTTATATTCTAACACGTTCTTACGTGGCCACGGGAGAACTGTTTTCCCCGTGACGATGAGATATTATTTCTGCTGACATCTATTGAGTCATAAATTTAGTACTGTCGCATTATTATTAATGAATATACATACAATACGAATTTCTTCCCGTTTTATGTATTAAAAATTAAGGTAACACGGGAATATTTCAATAGAATCTAAAATTTGATTTCGTTGAACATCCAGAATTGTCGTCATTCGCATTTGATGAAGCCGGCTCATACTATTATAAATCTCGGCCTTACCACGTACTTAATTAAAAAAATAATATCCAAATTATAATCGCGTGGTAAGATCGGGATTTATATTTTAAATTATGTATTTCAATTCAACTTTATGTACTCACAAGATACAAATACAATACAGAATGTATAACTCTTTTTCGTCAAGGATTATTAGTCATTAAAAACTTATGTCTGTCTTTCATTGATTATCCTTAAGTAGACGAAAGAGCTAAATTCTGCAATGTTAATCTATTTTGTTGTCTTGCGAACACAAATGGTATTATAGACAGGAAAGTTATATGTATAGCAGAAAAAGTCAATATGCTTAAATCAATTCTGCAGGTGAGAACAGCTGCGAGACCCTCTATGGTGGGCGAGGGTACAGAACGATGAAGAAGGTGGAAGAAGAAATTTCGATGTGTCTTCAAATGGTGCTTATCATATGACGTGCGAAAAATGTGTTACACGCACTGAAACATATATTTGCAATTGAATTCAATTAAATGGTTACATGAAAGACCAAAAAAGGGGACAGCATAAAGGGTACCTACGTCATTCAACTTCAACCAGACTTGTAGATGAAAATGCTTGAATGGTATTAGCGTATACACACGTACAAATTCAAAAAAAAACACATGTAAATGAAACATGTATACATTTAAATGTGCTAGTGTATTACTATTTTATTCCACTGTGCGTAGCATTTGAATATCCGACACGAATACGAACAGAGGAATCCACTTTTTGGACCAAGACTGCCGCCAGATAAACGAAATGATGGTTTGGTATCAGCTCCGAAACGTTACAACGAAAATTAGTTACGGTACTTTCATAAATCCTTAAAGTCGTAAATGAACTCTCTGCCTATTTGATTTTTGTATTATAAAACTAGTGCCATTTTCAAGAAGACAAGTCCCCATAAGTTTGCTTTATTGCTTTCCGGTGATATAAAGATCTTTGTCTATACTGATATATACATACATATATTCATGAATTTAATAGTTTGTAAGAGCTTTTTGTCTCATGTAATAATTTAGGTTCAACCCATTATATTATATGTGGATCGTGAACTAAATAAATGACATAGTATAATTTAATCATAATATAAAATGGGGATAAAAAAAATTGGGTAAGGGCTAGGCTTTGCCAATTTGGCAGTGACTGAAAAATTCCATCCTAGTCTCCAGAGATTACACTGATTTAATTTCCTTCCCAGTATTACAAGCTTTGTAATATTTATCTACGTTTAGATACGTCGTACATAAAATTCTTTAATGCAAAAATAAAAAAAAAATATTAGTATTCTATAATATAAGATTTGTCATCTATAATGATTAAGTTATATACCGGCTTAATTTGCGCTAAAAGCAGTGTGATTCTGTGAATGAATAGGTAGAATTTTATGAAGAAGGACTTTGGGTGGATCAATTGGGATCACTCAAATAAATTGGGCTACCCCGAAAAAACCATGCGGGAATCAAGCCGACACGTTATTTATTTACAGTTAGCTTGATTTACAAGCAATATGTTTTATAATATTATACGTAAATGTTACTCTGTCTTAATGCAAATGTACTTCTAGGCAAATATTATGAGAGAAAGAGATAATGGGCACCTTCATCGCTCGGTGACTCCATTCGAACATTAATCATGATAGTTAAGACTAAGGTTAAGGTTGTCTTTAAAACGAAATACATGATCGCCCTGTTACTTTATAATAAAGTAAACGTTTAACTTATTTATTGTTCCTTGGCACTCGATGTTACCCCCTTCTCCGTAAGACGGCATGATTATGTAATAACGATAATAATGTATTCCCTTACTTGTTACAGTTATCGGCGACGTTGCTAGTGTTGTTACATCTGTCGATGCACGTTATCGATGAGGGCAACGCCCTCAATCCTAGTAAGTATCGACACCGAGTACAATTATTTAAATCATCATACACATAAAACCTATCACATATGTTTGTCGTAATTTAAATGACTTCTATAACTAAATAGTGTATTTTATTTTTTTCATAAGGACATAGGTACTGATAAAATCATTCGCCGTTGGTTTCACTTGGTTTCTTAAAGAAAGTCCTTAATCCTGTATATTCAGATATACTTAGAGAAGCAATTCATTTTTTTTTACTGAATTCATTTCAATCAGTAAAAAAATATTCACGGGATAATATTGCCGATATGTCTTACGTATGTTATTAACGTCATGTCAATAAACAAATTTCAAACGTATTAATTACCTTTCTTTTCACACCTCTGTATTTCAACCTTTACAAATCGCTTTTACATCAGACATAAAACAAAGGGAGACCCTTTCGTTCCATTAACATTTAAATTAAAGCCGGATTGTTTGCTTGCAATTAATACATGAACAATTCAAGGTAAGCAAACACTGGGAGCGAGCAGTGATAGCTTAGCGGTTTATAGGTATGTGTTTCAGCATCAGCTTTCCGGGGGCTGGGTTCAAATCTTCACACGCATTCCTGATATTGTAAGATTCCATGAGGTTCTTAAGATTGACCTTGATTTGAGAAATGACCTTCTTAATAGAACAGTAAAACCGTGCCGAGGCAGGGTGAAGCAGCGAAAGGGTTATTGATGATGATGACGTTGGCGTTGATAATGATGGTGATCGTGATGGTGATGAAATTAATTTTTGAATACGATTTTTTACGTTATTACAAGTTACATTATCACTTAAAAATTACACAGAGAACAGACCGATGGAAATATTATGTAATGATACTTAGATATAATTTCAAAGCAGTGCTTCTTCTACAGAATAGCTTCAGGTTAACGTGGAAATGAATGGTGATTATATTAGAGCGAAAAAAATACATAAATAAAAGAAACATTGGCTTGCTCAAAGCGGAATGCCGTTTCGGCCTGTGAGCAAGTTAATGTTGCAACTGCAGCTGAAACAAGGGAAAGGCAAAAGCTTCATACCTATTCTATTCAAAAATTCGTGAAAATGGACGCTGAAAAGTAATTTATTACGTAACGTACCGTACACTTTTTTGCAATTATATTTGAGTATTTTTCCTTATTACGCCGCCATGAAAGTGTATATATGTAGTACAACTCGTGTCTAATTAATAATAACATCTTCGGACTTCTCACACATTGCGACCGGATCTAAAATTAATCTGAGCCTGTATTATGTTTACCAAACAGCTGATAAATGTGCATAAACAGTAAGTTTCTAAATATATAGGTATATACATGCTTAATTATATATACACAGATTGACTGCATCGTTGGTTGTGTTTTCAAACATTTCAAGCAAGGCTCGGATTTGTGCTCGGTGTATGTCAACAGATTCCCCACCAAATCCATAATGGGAACTAAATGTAAATGATGACTGTTCTACAATCCTGCCTGCATCTTTGGGATTATAGGCGTGATATTACAAACATGTACATAGATAAAAAAAAATTCAAGAACAGAATGAATTGTCGTCATTTACCTTTTTTCCTCACACAGTTAGCCACGACTCAATCTCCTCTCAGAAGGAAAAGCATTAAGGCGATATTATGCCGAGTTGGTCACGCGCGGGTCGGCAGACTCCTCATGCCTTACCGAATGTTATGAAGAAAACCTAGATAGTTTCTTTCTCAGGTTTCTTTATCTTTGTAGCAAGTGATATTTAATCCTAAAATTGACATATTTGTAAAGAGATGCGCGCCAAGATTTGAATCCAGAATCTATAGAGCGGGTTTACTAATTATGTAGAAAAGGTTGCGTATTAGTGTTTCACATAGTTGACTATTAATTAATCCCAAATGTAATAATAATAATAATAATCAGCCTAAGTCCATTTCTGGTCATAGGCCTTTCCCGGTTTTCGCCCATAATCCCCCCGCTGCACTTAAGGGTGAAGGATTGCAAAGCACGGCTACTGGGACTGCGTGCGCTGCCGCCAGCTAGGCCGAAAAGGATATTTAATCGTCCCTATACAACCATAGCGCAATTAGCCAGAGCCAGATCTTGTTATCTCTTACGACATCCTGGCAACCCAACACGAGATCGGAAGATTTATTCATTGTTTGCCCTGACACGAATTAATAAAATAATGGAGAATTTAAAAGTTCTTAAATACATATGTGTGAAATATGAAATTATAATAAGATAAAAAAACCAATAATTGCGCTGAAATGAAAGTCTTTTCTGTTTTTTCAAAATTCTTTTTTCCAGATCAGACAAACATAATACCTCTATGGTGCGACAATGACAATTTAATTTGATATTACATATACAGCATTTTACTTCGTCCCTTCATTAGCGCAAAGAAAACATACCGTACCGCTGGGTAGAGATCAGGTGTTCGGTTCTTCTAATTATTATGTAATTTATCCAATCATTTAAATCACTATCATCACATCAGCTTATATATGGAAGCCTTGCTCAGAATGCCCAGCTCAATACGGTACTTGAATGTTTCATCCAACTAACTATTGACACCTGCTTTAAAGATTATCTCTCACGCACACGGACAGCCTTTGATACTATGCTACAGACTAAATTTAAACTATCAGTAAAATTCAATTTCCGTAAATCGAAAAAAAGACCAATTTAGAATTCATGATTTAAGCAGGAGATGACGCAAAACTTTCAAACATAACGATTCTACAAACAAAATGTACTGGAAAATACTAACAAATTGAGACCAAAATGTCGGTATTATTTTCTTCAGCTCTGATTAATTTAGACGCTCGTGGAACATTGTGTTGGGTCTTAGTGAAAATATATTCAATTTAGTTGATTTATGGTTTCAAATGTCTGCCTTCTTAAAACACGCCAGGTCACCGCTCGATATGCCCTGATTTATACAGCCTATTTAATTTTGAGCCTCCAAAGATGCCTAATATTCTTAATTTAGAACTCGTAGCGAAGTACATTTATAATGAAAATTAGATCTTTGTAATGCTCTTTTCCTGTTGTCAGTTCATAGCTATATAATTAGGTTCTATCAAAAGAATGAATTCAGTGTATTTATGGCTTTTTAATAAAAAATGTTGCATTTATTTATTTCGAAATATTGTTTTACTATGAGTAGGGCTTTTAGTTTTCGATCTCATTACTTTTACAGAGCTACCGCGATTTTAAGTAATAAATATGTATGTATGTTGTATGTTTTATATTTTAATATAAATATGTATAAATCATAGACAAACGTTAAACTCATATTTTTAAAATATAACAAAAACAACCATTTTTAAGTGATATGTATTTATTTTAAGCAGTACAACAACCATGAACTGCATTGCACACGACCTGTCGGATATTAATGAAACGTTCACTTTTGTTTGATGTTAAACATGAAGTTTTAATTTGTTAGCAAACATTATATGCTCATAATATACTGCAGCTTTTATTTGAGTACAGTACATTGAAGCTTCTGGCTGTTTCTAATACTATAGCGTGAGTGCTACTGTATTTAATTTTTGAAGTTTTGCATTAATTTGCTGGTTGTGCTTATAAGCTTTTCGGCCTTTTCTAAAATAGAAAAATATCTCACTTTATCTATCGTAATTCTATCAAAAAACTATCGTAATTCTTGCATGTGTTCGATCCTAGATGAAACCTACGGGACGAGTAAAGTACTACATATTTTATAAAGAGTTTATGAAAATATAAACGTTGTACAAACGTACTTACGTAACATATAATATATAGGTAATTCAATGTATGGATAGTTGTATTTAATAGATTATATCCCAGATGTAAGCCTGAATTTAACGCTTGGTAATATTGTTTTGTACAACTTTAATCTACTACCAAAGTTGCTATTCCCACAGTACTTTTCCAGGTCTGTTATGCGTGCGGGCTGCCAATTTAGAATGCAGTGTGCTCGTTTACCGCTCTCTCCACTTCAAAACATACTTTTCGGACTCCGATAATTTCAATTTTGCATAATAATGATGAAATATAAAAAAAATGGAAATTTAGGTAATTTGGAGTAAATTTCGTTGCTTATAAATATCAGTAATTGCTTTTAAGTATTATCCATGGTTATAGTGGTAACACTTTATTCTCAGGTAATGGTTTTCCCGGGGTCCATTGAGGTTAATAGCTGTCAACCGTCAAACGGTGCTGGAGAATAGACACGTGAACTGGGGATGTATTGTGCTTAGCCCCAACGCGTTTCTTGTTGTCGCATGTACACTTATAAATCATATTTAAATAGTAAACATTGTATATATGTTTCGTCGTTCTTTACTTAATAATTCTCTCTACATGTCCTTACTCATTTTTACCCATACACTCTCGCAACTTATGAGATACCAACATACCGTAACTTACGAGTATTGCAGTACGTTTCAAAACGTTAATTTGACGGTCAAAGTAAAAACGTACAAAGAAATAAAATGATAATTATATAATTTATAAGTACATTAAGTAATTTTGTTAACGAGGCACCGCGCAGTATAATAATCTCTAAGTGAAATACTCCGAACTTTGGTAATGACTTTGTTATATCTGACATTTCATCTGTTCCCAACGGGTTGGGCTCATTTAAAATGTAATCAAGTTTGTGTGCCGTGATTTCATTTTCGACCTTGTATTAACATGTACAGGGTTAATTTGAGATTGTGTCTCAAAAGAGAATTTAGCATTCATGTAGTGACAGTCATAAAAGTCCAGTTGCAGCCCTTAGGTTCCCTTAGGATGAGCCAAATGGATTGACGAAATTCTATACCGACAAATATTACTCAGTATACAAAATCACAACTATGCCTGCTTGTGGTGAAACAATAAAATTCCGTACAGACGACGCGTGCTGCAAAAGGAATGAGACTAAGGGATTGTAATCCTTATTACGAGCACGAAAAGCTCAGTTATGTACTACCCATTCATATTTAATTTCAGTGGACTAACCACTCTTGCGTATTATACGACTTCGAATTATTGTTTTGAAAATAATACATCACACTTCCCTCCACAGAACCTTGCCGATGAGATAAAAGTGCATATTTCATCTGTCACCCTCACGCTTCGGTTGTGTAAAAGCAGTCTATTGGAAGATTTTTACTGTCAAATGTTTCTTGAGTATTACTATTAGTATTAACGAGTATTCGATTATTATTATTATTACCGGGAGTGTAATGCAGTCCTCTGACTGCCCCTTCGGGTAATACAGGCGTGATATTACGTTTTTTATATTTTCAACCTTTGACATTCTCATTTTCTTGTAGGTCATAGTAGGAGTTTTCTAAAGTTACTTTATGTGTTTCGTATTGTTGAAATCTAATTAAATGTAAGCCTGTTGTCTGTGATAAAATAAATAATGCTTTTTATCGTATCATTGAATATGTCAGTCTACATTTTAAATAATGGTAAAGGTTACATTTGCTTAGTTATTTTTCAATACATGAAAATAATATCAGTCTGGTTCAATACATATATAATATAAATGGCACATTTCATTTATTACATTCAACATTATAATTTACAGGAAAAATTACGAATGTGTCCTAGGTTCGATCCACTGTATATGACATTAGGGTCATTTCTTATTTCATGGTGGGATGTGAACGTAATTGGTGAAACGTCGAAGTGTACTACGCTCCTCTGCCTCCTTCTTTGAGGATTAGAAACGCTTATGAATTATACTTTACAATTGAAAGAGTTATAAACGTTACTTAGAGTTATATAAGAAAATTCAATTATTAACATGTGCGTAATTCTTTATGAAAAGCAATCCGTATCGGGAGACGGCATCGCTCGCGATATTCATGAAGTCGAAGCGTCATTCCGTACTATTTATGACAGGGCCCCTAGCTCTTTCCGCTTTGTCATTTAACTTTCGCTTTGGTTGGATAATGGAAAAATATGAGAGTGGTATGTCAAGGCCTGGTACCGAAGAGCTTTTGAGGGAATGAGGACGTATACGAAGAAATGAAGACGGAATACTTTTCCTTGTAACTGTTTAGTAACACAGTTCTACGACGTAATATCACGCCTATAATCCCCGAAGAGGTGGGCAGATGAGTGTAATATACTCCCGCGTTTCACCAGTTATGGTTACGTAACATTATGTAATAGGTGATGAGCCTATTTCCGTACACTGGGCTCAAATCAAGTCCGAGCCACTACTAGAAATTCTAGTTAGAAAAATCCAATATTACCTGACCCGGGATTTGAATCCAGGATCTCTCGATCGGCGGTTGCGCTTTGCGACCACTCGACCAGCGAGGCTGTCGATCAGCAATAACATTGTTTTAGAAATTAGTATTACTGTTCCGTTAAAATATAAGACTATATTATAATATTTTAAAAGAGAATTATCACCTATATGAAATGTGGACATACTCTAATATACTCGTGGTTTTCGGTGACGGTATTTTCTATCAATTGGTTGCATTTAGCATAAAGTGCGTTCAAACGATCGTTTCAGTAAATATAACTACTGTATTTTAAATATCATAGGAACATTAAATTACTTAATCTCTATGTTACAAGAACATTACATTTATCAGAATCGTCAATTATATTTCATCTAATGTTCATATCCACTTGTACTTAATTACATGACGTATGATGTCGTTGAGTCTATAAGTTTCTTGAGTGATAAATATCTCGGTAAACAAAACTTCATCACGACTGAAGAATTACAATTTTTTTACCTGTCAAAAACAATAATTACGTTTGTTCGCACCACAGTTGGTATGTCGAAAAAAATGAGTCATATTCCACTAGCTTTTATAATTTACCTTTTACTATAATGTTACAGTTCTTGACTCTTCAAGGCCTTAGTTTAAAAGTAGTGTTAAAAATAGCTTGCGACTTTCGTAGGGCTTAAATAAATTTATCTAATTGAATTGAGTTCAGTTTTACGGTATTCGCATAAATACGCGACGCGTAGACGAATTAAGAATTAATACTATTAATATGTACAAAACTCCAAACTAAATCATCTTAAAGGTATGGAATTCTCAAGCAGACGTCTTACAATTTATTGGCTCGTAAACTCTTGATAGTCTTGGAAAGTACTACGTATTTGAAATT
>DWDV01002420.1:0-11627 GCA_018245615.1 Mimoniades ocyalus
GTGGCGGGAGCGGGGCGCCACGCTCCGCCCCCGCCACCCCGCTGCAGCTCGAACCACATTCAAGAACCAAACATGATAAGTGAGTACTATCACTTTTATTTATGTATAAATTGGGAACATAGTTTAAAAATACATATCATTACACATATTGAACCTTAGACCACGGCTCTACAACTTGGTAAACAAATTTAAAACTGTATCACATTTCAGCGAATCAACGAGAAAACACATTGCGGTCGGTCGCGTAATTAATCTACTTGGGTTTATTGAAATACTCGCTGATACCCACGACTTGGTCATCGTTGTTTATGATGTTAATAATATATTACATGTACAGAGAATAAAACATAACAAATATTGATTTTTCAAAGTCATCTTCCAAAAAGGTGGAAGAAAATATTATTAGAGAAAATTTTATGTAGGTATGACAATATTTTTGTACTTGCGTATGTGTCGAAAATTATATTTACAGTGTTTAAAATACTGATGTATCAATTACACGTGCTATTCTTTAAATTTGTTATATTATGTTTTAGAAAAACACATTTAATGTTCTTATATTATGATTTCGAAAAAAATTATACTGCCAGCCCATTTTATTTACCTCAAATGGATGAAAGACGTTTTGAAACTCATATTGGTAATTAATTCAATATAAATGGTTTAATAATAATAACAAATGATTAATTATGATTGCACGTAAAATAGTTGTTACTCTGATTTGCGCCAAAGTACTTATGAAATTAAATAATACAGATACAAATTGTGAACTAATTATTGAACAGAACTCTATTATGAATAACTCATGAATAACACTTGAGTCTATTATTCACAACCGCCGGAGCGTTATGAGCTTTAATAAAATGATCTTTTGAATACTTAAATAAAACAGGATGTAACTCCAATGGATGATTTGTTCGATAATATCCGTAATTTGAAATAATATTTTATATTGTTTACAGAATTTATACTGCTGTTTAACTTATAGTGAATAAGAGGAACGACATTAGAGAATTATCTCAATAATATACGAGTATGTACATAATTATGTACTGTAATTATCTCAATAATACATATATGTATGTATGTACTGCCTCGTTGGTCGTGTTGGTTGCAAGTGCGACCGCCGAACAGGAGATCCTGGGTTCGAGTCCCGGGTCGGACACTACAAAATTTTCTAATTTAGATTTTCTAGTAGTGGCTCGGAGTCTAGATACGTGCCCGGTGTATGGCAATAGGCTCACCACCTATTCCATAGTGGGACTGGTGGGACATAGTCTACAATATAATATACATACAAATTCATATGTAACAAATTGATATACAAGTTAATAATATGGAATAAAAAACGTAATATCAGGCTTGTAATCCCTGAAGGGATAGGAAGCACAGTGCACGCCACGTTTTACCACTTACGTTTAATTTCCACTATGGAATAGATGGCGAGGCTATTGCCGTGTACGGGGCTCGAATCCAGATTCCGAGCAACTACTACAAATTCCAAGTTAGTAAAATCCATTAGTACCCGACCCGCGACTCGAACCCAGGACCTCCCCATCGGCAGTCACACATGCAAACACTCGACTAACAAAGCAGACAATATAGAATAGTTTCCGAGAAGAACAAAACAAACGCAACGGTGCTAGTTCATTTAGCGCTAGCTGTGTTACTTGAACCAGGTAAATTAATAGATCTCCGGTTGCCATGATATGAAGAACAGTATAGGACCGACTTTATATCATTGCGTTTTGTTCTTATCTTACCTTAAATAGTGTTTAAATTATTATAACAATATATGTGATGTTAGTTTCAATGTTCATACGTTATATGTAGAAACAGTTGTATTGGTTTAATTTTCCGAACTAATCTAACTTTAGTGTCAGATCATATCAAGAATGTTATGGATTTGAACAAATGTATCAGTATAATATAATATTATTTTTGCGGTTATGTTTGTCTTTTGAGTAAAATCTCATATCAAGCGTCTTGTGTATGCATATAATTCTTATTTTGTTCATTTAACTTACGTACTTAGTTGTTACTTAGATACATCCATTTTGTTACGCCTATTTCCCATAGAGGTAGGCAGTGATTAAGAATTTCCAACAACCACAGTCCTGACAGATTATGAATCCTGAATATAGATTCGTAGAACGTGAAACGTAGAACAAAAAAGAGCTTATAAAAGAATATGTAATAACTGGAATTAACAAAGGGGTAGATACTTTGTATATTACTTGATAGTTAGCACCGATGTTTCTGCGTTTCATTCATCGCATTCTTTCTATGACGTGTAACTTCCAGTTCTCGCTTACCCTGAATAAATGTGATTCCGTCCTAAGTTCACGGTAGCAGAGCTAGGGTTAAAGTTGAGTGTTACAAAATTAATGAGCTAGGGTGTGCAGCGTGCTTGCTCCAAGGTTTAATTTTGAAAGGCGCTGACTAGCGATGGATGCTTTACTATTGCGTTAAAATACTCCGTCACACTGAGTCACAGCTACTGAGCCGCTTGAGATTCGGACATCAAAATAAGAAACTGACTTTTATTGTACTGTTATTTAAAATATATACAGAAAGTTACAAATATAGAAAAAGCGCTTCAAGTCCGTAATGCTAGATGTATTTGGCACTTGGCGCTGTCTGCCTACCCTGTGAGAGAGCTTATGACGATAAAATATCTAAAGATAATTGTTTGAAAATATTCTATTGACAAAAGTAATTTAAAAAGTAAAAAATTACAAACATTCACTTACGTTTACGTTATTAAAAACGTATTTATGAGTTCGTAAAAAATATTGTTATTAGGTATAATATAGTTTATACACAAAGCTACGGTTGCAATTATTTATAATCGAAAACATATTTGGCGGTATTCAAATCACCGCTGTAATACACTTATTACGCTGTACAATTTTCGCTAATGTATATATCATTAGAGTTCCGTGGTAGTATTCGCAAAGTCAATTGTTTAATTATTAGCAATGTATAACAGCTGCTGATTGTGAATGTTTTATCACAATTGAAAAAGTGTGGATCGAGTAAGGCAAATATTGTTAGTCTGTTTTTTTGTGTCGATGCGTTGCAATCATTCAACATTGTCGCTAACCTTTTCTATCGTTGCGCTGATGAACACCAGTTTCCTCTCAGAATGAGAAGGGTTAAGGCCATAGTCTGCTGAACTGGCTAAGTGCGAGTTGACATTCATTGTAATTTTATTTCTCAAGTATACACCTTCATTTATGTATCACAATTATGTTGAGCGAAGTATTATCACGGTAGTATTATACAAAAATCTTTTATATTACGAGTAATTCCTTCGCTGGAGGACATAGTGTCTTCCAAGCTTGAAGATCTTATCATTGGATAGAATGCGTTACTAAGCAATAGAAACATTATTGTTTTATCGAATATGTAAATGACGACCCTTGGCTTATGTTTGATAGCTTCACTTATTATATTTGCAATTTATTCAAAACACTAAAATACTGTAGAATAAAGATTAAAACTATTTACTTCTTTGCATTTACATATTTACGTTTCCTATCTACATTCTTATGGGCGTTGCCGTTCATTGTTATGGGCGAGTAAAAGTGATCAATTTGATTACATTTCGTAATTGACATTAAATGGTGTGGTATTACTTGATTAGTGTAAGATAACACATTGACTTTATTTGTTTTGCTTAAAAAAACTCAAATCCTTAAATTACCTGTTATGATTCTTATATCAATCGCCAAGTTTTCGTCACAGTCATTCAGGACTCTAATAGTGACCGAAGGAGATTGCAAACAAACGAGAATAATATTTAATCCTTCAGTGGAACCCGCCACGTCTGACACGAGCTGGCCAATGTTATTACAATACCAATTTTCAATTAATAATAAGTCAGCGATTACGAGCATGTTTGTCTGAACAACGCGGGTTCATGTTAATCAGTGACGTGCATATCGCTATCTGGGCAAAACGTGTTTAGGATGTGACTATTAAATAATAAATATATTCTCTAATATTTAAATATACTGCATGAAACTATCCTCGTCTCTGTACCGGATCTGTGATTTGTGATTTAAGTTGGACCGTCTGCTATTGCAAATGTAGTGAGGTATTATACTAGAATGTGCTCTTAAAATCAGTGCCCGATAATGGCACTCACCCCGGAAGCGAACGAGGATGCGACATGGAACGCCATAAAGCTTCTGAATGTCGCATGTGACGGATTTAGGTAAATATTCCTCTTTTTTCAATTGTTTCACGAATATGCTATCATTTGTTTATGTAATGCAATAGCGAGATAAAAAGTAATATCAATTTTCATGTTTAATCAACGGACAACACAAACATTTGGGTAGATCTGCGCGGAAACTCGTTTAACACAGTCATCATATCTTTGTTGTACCATCGCTGACGAGGCGCAACATTTTTGTATGAAAAAGGATACATGTTTAAATACAGGTTCGTCATAAGAATAGTGGTTATTGTGAACTAGATTCTCCGATAGAACAAGCAACAGACATCTATATTTTATTCACTGTATTGTTTTCTATCGTTTCTATGTCCAGCAGTCGTGTCATTTCTATAGGATCGCGAAGGTTCATGGAAAAAAATATATATTCTCGGAAATAGTGATATTTGTGCACAGGGCAGGGATTTTCGTTTGGTGACTGATTACGGTGACAGATAGAAAAAAAAAATTAATCAAAAATATACTTGAGTGAAGCCGGTTAAATCCAGCTCTTGAGAGTAGTGTCGGTACAAATAAGTAAAAATTTTATATAATAGAACTTTCCTGGGAAAATTATATTTTGCATAGGTGTATCATATCCGTACCAGCTATCACATGAAATGCACAAAAAAGTGTAGTGTCATACCCTTGCTACAGTCCAAATAATAAAAGTGATTAACATAATAAAACGGGTTATTTCAAAGTGTACAAAATAATTTTGTCAGATATTTTTTGTGGCTTAATACATTTTTTCTTTTTAAAACTTACCTAGTACCTACATGACTTCGTGGAAATATAGATGTGATGTGATGTGTACAAGAAAAATGATTTATATTTCATTTATATTATGTTATTTATAGTATTTCATTGAAAAATAATATGAGGGTCGAGTGTAACCAACTTTGGAAAATTTTGAAACACTCACAGCAAGATTAAGTTTTTTTAAATGCCTAGATAATTAACTGCCTCGTTGGTCGAGTGGTTGCAACCGCGAATGCCGGTCGAGAGGTTTAAATCCCGGATCGGTTACTATTGGATCTTTTAACTTAGATTTTCTAGTAGAAATTTCTAGTAGTGGCTCGGAGTCTGAATTTGTTCCCGGTGTTAGTAGTAGGCTCACCTCCAATTCCATAGTGGGACGTAAACGTGATTGGTGAAATATGAGGGTGTAATAACTCCTCTATCTACCTCTTCTGCGATTAAAGGCGTGATGATACTTCTTTTTTTTAATAAATATCTTTGATTGTTAAAATAAGAGTTGGCGTCAAGATAAAATTAAGATCGCAGTTGAATTTGAATTTAAAACTTTATGAACTTTCGAGTAATCTTCGTTCAATTTTACTATTATTTGTGGTCAAGTTTATTGATGCTAAGTCTATTTATATGTACAGTTCGACATAAAAACACAACTTTTCGAGGCATCAAAAAAATGTTATGAAAAGATTTATTCCTGTTTATAATCCCGTAAACAAAATTGCTCTAGATTTTTGTTTTGGTCTTCATCTATACAGTATATGAGGCAATGTATGAAATAGCAATGAGTAACTTAGAACGAAAGCAATCACTTTATAATGGAGCTTCTTAATAGTGTGATAGTCGTCTTAAAGAAAAAAAATCTTAATTAGCAATATGTTTTTGACAAGATTTGCACTAGATGTATTAATCAGTGTTAAATACATTGCCAATAGGCTTACGCCCTGTTCCATGGTGCGTATAACATTAATGGTGAAACGTGATAGTACTGCACTCCTCTGCGTATCCCTTCGGGGAAATATAGACGTGATACTATTTAAAAAAAAACATTGATGTGATGACGTCAGCTGAGCTTAGTTGATTTGCCATCTAACCGTTTAACACGCGTGGCCCCCAGTTTGAACTGCATGTGACACGTGTATTACGACTACTTTTACAAAGTCAAAGCCGAGTGCGAATGTACTCAAGCAATCTGTTACATGCAATGTAATGTTAACCCTAAGTGTAAACAATTATTTATGAAAGAGGCAACGGTTATCAGCTGGCATACGCTGAAGGTTGACGACAGTTATCTGAGTTTGCTGTAGGCCTGCACTCCGCATTCATCATTCAATGTTCGCTTTGCATCCAGGCGTATGGAGATTAACTTATTGTGGTTTGTCACCGAATTGATCATATATATATTATGGTTTCAATCGCAAAACAGCGATTTCCAGTATCAAAATATACGTGTAAAGAAAATTGGACCAATTTTGTTGCTTATCGTGATGTATTTTAGTATTGATAAAAGATTGAATTTAGATTAAATATTGGTCTAATTGGACCGGACCTTAAAGCTGCCAATATTATTTACAAGGTGCAAAAGGTTTCGACAATCTTGGCGGATTTAACAAAATAATAAAATACGTACGTCATCATTGATACATCGAATGAATTAGTTATTTCTGTCATTTATCTTGTCTTTTTCGGTTACTACTTGGTCATTTTTAAAATAAATAAAATATTCCATCAGGTTTGGCTTTTGCAAGATTTGTTGTAAATCATGGATGGATGTTATGCCATCTGTTAAGTAGTCTGTGGAATTAACACAATTTTTTTTGGTCTTCATCAGAAGTGGATGTTAATTTTAATTATTGTATTATTTTTAAGGAATTATGTCGGTGGTAATTTTTTACCATACCACACGCCGATTTTATCATTGTTGTAAACTCTATAATAACCTCGTGCCGTTCCGGCACGATCACACACACTTTATTACACTTATAAAGAAGAAGAATAATTGTATAATAGGCTATTATATAACACTTGATATTCGTTCGTAAATATTTTATTCGCCGCGTATAAATGTACATACTTGGTTAATCATAATTAACAATTAGGTACTGAAGTCACACATTTAGTAATTAATTAGTGTACTACACTTCTCAGTCTACCTCTTCGGGGATTATAGGCGTGATTTTACTATTGTTTTTGTAATAGTGTCACAAAAAAATGTTAGAATGCTTCAAGTTTTATTCAGTTGTTCCTAACAATATGACATAATTAACTATGATTGTTATACATATGTATCACAAGCCCATGTAAATACATCCCTTTGTCCACTAAGTGGACATGAACTTACGTAAATATATACTTATGTAACTATAAACATTGAAAACAAGTTGAGTATGCCGTCCTAACGTGTCTACCGCCTCAGTTTTGTGAGCATAACAATGGTTTATCGCATAAAGCTACAAACTATTCTATAGGTAATTAAAAATTTAAAGCGCTTAACATGCAATAAATTAAACAACCAGCAGGAAAACCCGGTGTATACACGCATATAGGGGAAAAGCCGGATAGTTGCCTCGAAGGGATACTTGCCTCAGTTTCGAATAAGCTTGTTAAGCTTGTTGATTGTGTTAGTGCTTGATCATAATCGAAAGTGAATCCCGCGCAGCCCTTAGGGCCACATAAGCCGTTGGATTAGGTGGACGTGTTTTCTTTGTGTTCGCAAAAATCTTCCGCGGCGAAACTTTGACAAACGTTGAAATGATATTGGTAAGAACTCACTATTGAATAGTTTTTTTACTGATTGAGATTTCAGTTTAATTTTTGTTTCTTTGCATGAAGTAGGTATTAAATTACTCTGTTTATTAGGTTTTATTATTCAATTGTTTTAATGTATTTCGCAAATAGAAAGGGCAAGTATCCGTATCAAAAAGGATAGTTGCCCTAGTGAATTTTGCGGATAGTTGCTCCAGGGCCAACTATTATTTTTTCTCTTTTTTTAATATATTTTATCCTAAATTAAATTAATACTGTATTTTTAACGGTATATATAGAACTGTATATATAAAATTGTATTTTTGACTGTTCTAAGAAAATACCCTGTCGTTGGCTTTGAAAATGAAAAGAGACTAGTATCTCATATACTGAAGTATCTCATGATTCTCATGTATTAAAGTTCTAAGACGCAGGATTTTCTCCTGTATCTAAGAAGTATAATTCGTCAATTAGGCTATCAGTTTGACGAAAAGATGGGGTTGACGCACAATTTTAACAATGAGACTGTAATGGCTGGACCGCAATGAATGAAAATCTTGAAAGAATTCCTGACAAGCTGAGGGATTATCAATAACTGATAATGATTTGCTGGATAAACCAGATAGAATTTTCAATATGGATGAAAGCAATATCCAACTCAACAATAACCACATTTTATTAATAATTGGTAATTGGGATACCTAATTACCAGTTGAAAATGTATTTTTGTTGTAATTTTACTATTTTAATTACACTTTGACATATTAAAAGTACTTAGTACTTAATAAAAGATTGAAGTAAATAATAAAGACTGATTACAACAACATATTACAACAATCTATTTTCTATATGAAAACAGCATAATGAGGCGTCTATCCTCACATGAGGCAAGTATCCCCCCAAAGCATTCTAACGTTAGGCTACTGTCCGCCAGAGTAGGCAAGTATCCCATTTTTTAGAGGTCAAATGAAACTGGATTGAGTTAATATGTCTGATAAAGTATGAACATACCTTGCCCGGCGCACCCTGGACATTGCGACTAATCCTTTCACCGCGATGGCTGATTACTCAGGATCAGCTGTCGACTCGACGAAGAAGAAGAAGTAAAAAAACCGGCTCCTATAGAAGATCAAGGACCTATGTTTTGATGTACACTTTGAATAAAATATTAGTAAGTTCATATCTTTAATAACAGAGCTTTTTGAAAAGTGGGACAACTATCCAAATGGTTTCTCTTATTTACCTACACATTATATTTAGACTTTAATTTACAGTTCGTGTGTTTATGTAATTTTGTATCATAATTCCGCCCATCCACTTAAAACGTTTAATCGAAGTACTTACCTATAAATATACATTAAAAATAAACAAAACAAATACTAATAACCACCAATGAAATTGATTTGCGAGCAGCGCACCGGAAATCAATATGATTGGTTGGGGATGGCGGGAATGCGAGCAATATGGCGTCAGTTCCGGTCGTAGCGCTCAATGGGAAACGTAGAATAATAACACGGGCATTAGAACATTATGGGTTCTCGTAATTGGTTTTAGTTTCGGTTATCTATTTACTTTAATTGCTTGACATAATAATACAGTAATCATCAGCAACGTCCATTACGTATGTAAAAATAAAGTTGTCGGCTGTAGGTAGGTACGTAAGCACACATCGTAATTGTATGTAGGTACTTAGTTTGACTTACTATTACTATTATGGAAAATAAGTATCAATACGACAGACTAAGTTACGGTAGAATAAACTCTAGTTTAATACAACTAAAACACCCTTTCGTAGCAACATCAACTGAAAATTTTAAAATTTGTTACACTGAAGCTATAAATTGTGTTCACAAGCGAAAGGACATCCTATAATTCGGTAAATCTTGCATTAACTTCTTTCTGCTGATGTTCTACGTATGGGAGGGCGGCAGGCACCCACCGCTGCTGGGCGTGCTCATCGTTCAGTTTGATTTTTATCGAAGTATACTTTTTTAACATTTTCCCAACTAAACAGGAAATACGTTCCAAACTTAAATATGAACAAAAACGTACAAACAATGACACGGTGTAAAAGCATATCATCATGGTGTAATAAATGTCCATAAAAACAGAAGTCAGTGTCAAATTGGATTACTTTCCACACCGCCGCCCGGCCGGAGCCCGAGCCCGGAGCCAGCGAGCGTGAAGCTCCGACTGCGATCGCCGAAAGTAAACAACGATTACAAAATGGCGGCGGTTCGCGCCAATTTAACCGACTTGTAAACATTTTGTTAATTTTTATATCGATGAGACATCGAAACAACCAAGTGACTGACGATAAACAGTTCGTGGAAGATTGATTTTACAATGTTTCATATTACTTGCGAAATACACTGTGATATTTCTTAAAATATCTAAAATATATTACTAAGATAATATTTAAACGGAAGCAAACCATAATGCTCGTAATTTGAAGTTATCAGTACAGAACTTGAAGATCTATAGGTACTCCAATAGGACTTTGCGAAGTAGAGTTGTACCGCCGTTTTATAAGTACGTTGCGCCTGCTCCACGTTTGTCCATCACCATATTACATATATACAAAAGTAATGTATACCTGTTGAAACATCTACTGGTGGTTCATAGATGAATTAGTGCCCGCTGTAAGTATAGCAATAAGTTCACCATATAATCCAAGGTGACATGTAAACGTCACTGGTGAAAGGTGGCAGTGCTCTACACTCCTCTGTCTGATTTATGTTAATGCTATTTATTTTAACTCTCACTTCATTTATGTTAATGCAAAAAAATACGTTTGATGACTAAAGCAACTGGACCTGCGATTCAGTGGTCTGTTAAACTCATACGTGAAAGGAATTCAGCTATTAAAATTTTTCAAAACTCTAACTTTATTATTTCCATCGGATATCTGTCTCAGACTTAAATTTGTAAGGGTAGTAGTAAAAAAAATCGTTATAGGCCGTTTTGTATAACCCTAAAACAACGATAGTATTTCCAAAATATTTTTAAAACTACCTCACGTAGTTACTAAGCGCTTACACTCGAATGATGTGTTGTTAAAATTCAGTAGGTAGAGAATAAAGATTGTTTTAGCA
Organism: Mimoniades ocyalus; assembly: GCA_018245615.1. Lineage (NCBI taxonomy): Eukaryota > Metazoa > Arthropoda > Insecta > Lepidoptera > Hesperiidae > Mimoniades > Mimoniades ocyalus. The sequence goes on from DWDV01002420.1 coordinate 10,816, forward strand.
GAAATTCGAACACTGAAGTACATATATATAGCCTAAATTGTTATAGTGGAGGTATATCTAGCCAGTTTTGAATAGTAGATACCTTGGAAACGTGAGGTTAGGTAGTAGGTAAAGCCGAAGATACTGATACTTGACACTGTCTCTAGGTAGAGTTGCATTCTGAAAACGAAACTATACTGTAATTATGTATATGCTTAGCTATTACAAACATTGTACCCTCTTATGAAGAACTGTACATATAAACTAAGCAATTACCTATAGGTATGTACAATGTTCATTTCACAGACATTTAAATGCCCGGACATTCAGTATATATGTAGGTATGTAGGTAGTTGGTAGAAATATGTAGTTGGGTAGATATCTTAATGAGAAGGTAAATGGATACGTTCGTGTAATCGTCGCAGACATTATAGCTACATTGTGTGTTCAGATTCGCGATGGTTGGGCAACAAACCGGTCCTAATGGCCATCCACCATTACCCTCACTATTCCACCTACGTCTACCTACAGCGAGCATCAAAGGCACACCAAAATGGACGCTACGATTCAATTAGCGGCGTATATCAACTAAATTAATTACTTACACTAACAACAAACACAACTGCGAGATACCTGTAAATATCTCTTTAATAAATAGGCCGCGGTCCGACAATTAACGGATGAACTATAAATGAAGGAAAGTGGCAATTTCTCTGGTGACAAACGTCGCTCTTATCGACGCAAATAATGAAGCGCCGTAGTTACACTCGCGTCTTCATCCCGTAATTAAACGGCCACCTCTCCTTCCCTTCCCCCCTCTCTGCCCCGCCATC
>DWDV01002421.1:0-11627 GCA_018245615.1 Mimoniades ocyalus
GAATATACATTAGGTTATCATAAATATATTGTGAGTGTAGTGTAAGTATATTCGTGTCTTTAAATGTGTTTCGTAGTATTATATGAGTATTATGAAGTATACTTACGAGCATGAGCTAATGACAACGCCCACAATCTTAAATAAGATGCCGTGTGTGATACAGTTCCCAATACATATTCAATTGTGTGTATAGCCTGAGTTATCATCATCTCTCCCACGGCTTCTTCCTGTTCCTTTACCACATCACCGCTTTCCACGCCTTGTTGGTATATCTAAAATTTAATAATTTCCATTTAAAAGCGAAATGATTCAATGCTATAATATAATCGTACCGTTAATAGACAATTAAATACAAATAATAATACTGGAAACACGATAGTACCCTGGAGAACTCCACATCACTTATAATTATGAAATCATTAAATTGCATTTGGATTAAATTTCATCGATATTCTCTCTTATACTCCCATTATACTCTTGTAGTAACAGTACTACAAGAGTATTTTGAATGGGGGTGGTCCGAAACTAATAGGGCCATCCAGAAAAAACATACGTGAGTCAAGGCGGTGTGATTTTAAGTCAAGTATTTTGAATATTTACTCACAAAATCATGTAAACCAGTGTCTTGAAATATTTACCTTCCGCTTTTTAGCTGCCATAATTTGGTAAATGGGTTTTCCAAACAGCATAATTGGTATACAAAAAAAGGCAAAACCAAGGAAGATCTTTTGAATTGCGTCTTGTCCAGGAAACATGAATACAAGGCAGGGGTTCTTGCTTTCTGAAGATTTTAGCAGCATCATATTGATGAAGATAATAAGAACTGATGGTGCACAGTATGTTCCGTATGCCAGATCTGTGGAATAATACAAATATGAAAATAACATGAATTTAATACCAATAGTATTGGTTTATTTTTAACAGTAAAAGTAAAGGACGAATAAAAATGTGTGGCAAAAATTATAGGGTATCGGAAACAATGGTTTTAATAGCTTCATTCTAAAGAAGTATGTATGATTCCCCTCATTATTAAATTGAAATTTAAAATGTGTATTCACTAACACAACAATTAAATTTACCAGCGGACAAAGCGGAATACATTGTCCATTTCATGAATATCAGTATGCACAGGTACCAGAAAAGCAGCATCAGAAATAGTATCTGCGGTATGTACTGCAAGTATATCATCTTGGTCTTCTTGAAGAAGCTGAAATCGATCATAGATTACAATACAGAAAACTGAAACGTTGGTTATTAAGCCACTACGTCGTCTAATTTCTAGGAATACAGTAATTACTTGAAGTTTACCACACTCATTGTTACACCGAACGCCATGTGTATCACGCCGAATATTATAGACAGTTTCATCTTGAAGGAGTTTAGAAAAATAATGTTGTTAGATGCGAACTGGAATAAAACAAAATGGATATACAAAATAATCATATATAATATTTGTAACACATTACGTTCATTTTAACAACTGAATTACAAGAAATTATGTTCTACTTATAACTGGTTGACGGTGTTTAAGAGAATTACGAATGATATTAAGGTATTCCATATAGCAGTAAATACCTGCCAGGCCGGATCAATGCCTAACGGGTAAGGTGTTTGACTGTACGCCTCGGCAGGATCCAAATCAAAGCTTGTTTTTGTATTATTCAACGTTGCCAAATCGTAAACATTGCGCCAGCTGCTGCCGAATATGTTCAGAGATTTGGAAAACATATCGTTGTATATTAAACCAGTGTACATTGAAAATAATCCCATAAGCAAAATTATGTAGCGGCCGCCGAAGAAAATGTTCCAGATCTCGTTGTCCGTCTTGTTCTTGGATAACCTTTTCTCGAAGATGACAACAATGGCCGCGAATACAGTCATGATGATACCATGTCCCAAGTCACCGAACATCACGGCGAAGAGAAATGGGAATGTTATGATTGTATATAGTGCTGAAAAAAGTAAAATATAGCTCAACGGTAGCTCAAGATAGCTTAATGGTTGCAACAGTCAATTACGGTAGCCATTGTATAAGTATACCTAATCGAGACCGATTTTCAATAAAGTAAATATACAGAATAAGATAAAAGCTTACGAACGATAAGTATCTTCATACATTATTAATACCCACTAGCTGTATTTTGTAAGTCTTACTAACCTGGATTAACTTCCCTATAGCTGGCAATTCCGTAGGAATCGATGAGGTTCTGGAAACCTTTAGTAAACTTGTTTGTGCGATTAAACGTTGGCGGTACTTCGAGTGTAGGTACGTGGTGCAAGATGGATGGTATTGGACTACCACTTGCTTTCTGGAAAAATGATAGCGTGAATTTGAATATTTTGGCGTTATAATATACATATATATTTAGTATATTGCTCCATTTATGGTAATACAATTAAAAAAATATATTTTTCTACAGTAACTTCTACTACGATAATATAGTCAATTATTTTTCTTCAACATTGATTTTTTAGAGTCTTGTGTTTATATACAATACGTTGTTCATCCGCAAGAAAACTCAAGCTTATTTGTCATCTCATTCTTCACGTTCTATGCGATACAAAACTTTCATTACAATTCTCCGTGTGCTGTGCTACCTACCACTCCATCATCCAACGCCTTCTGCAGGATGTGCAGGTCTCGTCTGGGCACCCAGCACTCGGCGATGAGACACTTCTTCACAATGTCCATGCTGAACATGTTCAACGTGTGGTAAATCGCCTTCTCCTTTCTCACCGCTACCATCCAGGTACTGATGTCTCTCGCTATGTTGGTCAACACTAGACGCCTATGTTGTTCCGTTTGTTCCAAAACCTATAAAATGTTTACCGAAATATTTTTATGGATGGTAATTGGTTCCTTTTTTATTCAATTGATTTAATTAGTCCCGGATTACAGTAAACTCAGAAATATAGACTTCATGATGATTTTTAACGACAAAAAAGTGATTGCACGATCCCACGCCAGGATGTCATTAGAGCTTGTTGGCAGTGTATGTCAGTGTGTGTCGTAAGAGGAGGCGCAGCCTGTGTAGATACAGCTAAATGTGCTGGTCTCCTACGGGCAACAGCGTGGGCGATGGGAAAAACGTGGGTGTGCTCTGCGACCTCCAATCCGCAATCCCAGCGTGAGAATTATAGGTAAAAACCCCTCAAGGAAGCCCTACGTCTAGCATAAACAGGCTGCTGATGTAAAAATTTCATTTACCAAATTGACCATGACACAGCGAATTAATGGATATGCAGACTCTTCACGATTATTCCTATCAGTGCACGTAACAAGCCGTTCCTTATATTAAACAAGTTAGTCAATATTAAATTCATTGGTGATAACAACATTACGCAAACCATATTTTAATGATAACGTACAGCTACTATGTAGTTGTGATTAAGTGACCCGTTCGTAGATAACAATCGTGTAACTGATAACAATTAAACTTGTGATCCAGTGTTGTAACTGGTCCATTGTTGACTCGGTGTTGTGGTCAGTGATCCGGATGATGAACAAGAAGTTGCGGATTTGATTTACACACATACATATTTGTGTGATGAGCGTGAATTGTTTTGTGTTTGCGTGTAAAATTATCTGAGTAAGTTGTGAAAATTAAGTGAAATGAAAATTCATGTATTCCGTAAATGTTAATTATCGTGTCTATAAACTAACTGGGGTAAATGACCTTAAGTGCCCTTATTGCCAACTCTGGCTTACATTTTTTTCAAAGTTATTATTATTTTAATAATTATATTATCATGCGTGTCGTTGTCCTCGTGGGAATTTTTGTAACGACTTTAAAGGACGTGTATAAAGCAATTGTGAATGACGATAATGCGGCAAATAACTAAATACGTACGTACATATGTATTCTATAAAAAAAGTAAATTGGTGGAAATTTACACAACTTTTCCTTTCAATGCACGCAAGTCGCTAATTTATGCCAAGTCTTTTGGTTCAAACAGGCTGTGACAAAGATGCTAAAATATACGAGTATGTGAAAAGTTAGACATTGGTACAAACATCGCGTGAGGCTACAAGTTATCACTATTTTGTACGATTGATTTATGAATTCAGCATATGCATACCATTTCTAAATCTTTGATCCTGGATTCCACGCCGCCCAGCATGTCCTGCTGTTCTTTGTACGTAGCTGAACAGGGGTAAAGCGTTGCTTGGAAACCATGGCACACTTTCTTCACGCGAAGTTTAATCTGCTCCCCGTGGAAAAATACCACGAACACGGTCTTCTGCAGCTCGTGACTCTGAAAGTGCAGAAGACATAGATATTTTGAAAATTCCAAGCAGTTTTACCAGTCTGTAGCTACATATTTAAGTTGGTCGTCTGTCGTTTTTGGTCTCGTTTACACCTATCGCATTTGAACTATGATAGAACGAGACAAAGTATACATAAGTTAAAGCAGTACCTACTATAAGGGTTTATCAGTAAATAGGTATACAGTAAAAACGACATTAGGCTAAAAACATAATAATTTGCATTCAAAATGAATATTTTTCTTTCACAATTTTTCCTTATGTATTTATTGTTTTGATGTCGTTATTTTGACGTATTGGAAAAAGATTTGTCACTAGAGAACCGTTGACGATTGGATTTGAACATTAGTCTAAAATAATGCAGTATTTCACATGAAAGGGGAGACAGCAGATGTCTAGCTAGGTGAAGAGAGACCGTAAAAATCATTCAACTTGCACAAAACAATGACTGCAGAGAATACCCTTAACAATCGATTTATTTTCTAGCCCCATTCGTGTTAACCCGTCAAGTCAGTAACCGGCTGAGAAAATCAATATATAAAGTAAGGTTAACGACCCCACTGTACTCTGTACAGAGAAATAATAAAACTTATACCGCATTGACTACGATTTGTAATTCACGACAATAAAATTATATTATCATTTCCATTAACTTTTCCTTTTCTTCTAGACTAAATCATAGTTCAATAACAATGACATTAGATAATATTTACGTCACTTTTCAGAAGTTGTTATTGCTTTGTTTGGCATGATAAATCGTTGTTGTCTATAGTGGAAAGGGCATTTGAGTTTTTCAAATACCATCAATAATAATTTTTATAAGTTGGCGATTCTTTATCTAAACTAAAAATGAAATAGTTTTACACAGGTCTCTTTTAAGAGTGTGAAGGACAAAGGAATACTTAATTAGGAGTTTTATTATACTCAATTCAAAGCGAGTTGTCTATGTCACTTTCGAATGATACATGATGATTCATGATGATAAAATCGCATATCAATAAGAAAAAATAATAAAAATGTCATTTAGAAATGAACAGGTGATCAAATCTATATACGAGTACATACAAAATTGTATGTGTGGAGTGATATTAGATACCAAGCATCGATTCTTTTGACTTGGATTTGAAATTGTTGATTGGTTTTTAATGATAGTTTATAATACATAGTACATACACCAGATTTGATATGAAAATAATTGATACGTTTGTAATTAAGTAGTCATTGGTTGGTCTGGACTAAGGAGCTTGTTTAAAAACTACGTACGATTTTAACATTAGATGTTACTTGCTGTAACTACATATATACGTGGAATGGCAAATATACTGGTGCCTGGTGCACGGGAGAAGTTAGTCAATGGACATCTTACCGTAACAGGATCTTTAAGAGGTTCCTCTATTTGTGCTTGTTTGAAGAAAATGTTGCCATGCGATATTCTCCAAAGCATCCTCTCGAAAGACGGAACTCTCGGGGTTGCTACAACTCCAGCAATAAACCCAAGATGTCCCAACGCTCCTTCGTTATTATAAATCTGTACTGATGCAGATATCTTCCTGTGGGCACTGTGGTCTTGGAAGAACGTCTGAGTCTTCTCTATCAAAAGTTTGAGCTCCTTCAGGGAAAGGTAATCCGTTTTCAAATTTTGAGCATTTCGAGTTATCTCTTGAATTTCTGACTCGATGTAGTCTATCCTTTCCTGCAAAAATACGTTCATGTAATAAAATTTTAAAAATTTAAATGTATATTAAAAGCAAGAAATTTCTCACTTTCTCATAATACTTTTTTGTTGGTACAAAAATTTGCCTATCTGACTCTTTGGAATTCATCTTCTGACGAATAAAACTATCCATAATGTTACCTCCAATATGTTGATCTCCCGAGGACTCAATATCCTCGGCGACGGTTTGGGCGGTGGCGGAGGCTCCGGCAACTCCCCGCCCACCCAGCGCAACTTCCGCTCCATTTCGCTGCATCGTCTCACTTCGCTTACGTAACGCCTCTGGAAGTCGTTTACGTGCGGGTTGAGCTGTGGACAATTATTTGACGTTAATTTGCTTCACTTTATCGTAAGAATCGATTTAGTTATCTGAAAATTTTCTAGAACTTCTATATCAACTTAAAATCTTTCCTGTTAAGAAAATCCAAAACTAAGGTTAATTGACATACGCTTGACTCGTAATAAATTACATATGTACATCTGATGAAAATCCATTAAGTAAACGTTGAAGGCATTGCTGTCTTCACAATATGAGGTTAAGTAGTTTCTTTGTTCGCAATACTCGTATCATTAAAATATACATAAAAAAGCAGTTTACAAAACGGCAGCTTTTACGATACATGCAGAATTCTGGTCAGCGCAGCAGTTTACTAAGGGAAATATTTTAAGGCAATTATAGTGTAAGATGACAAAAGCTCTTAAATAAGTAGATTTCAAGAAAAAAAATCTCTTTGTATGTTTCATCGTTTGGGCCATTGGTACTTTTGAATATAAGGTCACATAATTCGTTATCCAAGATGTTGGATTGGAGGCTAAGTACGTATATACGCGTACATATATCCTATTTAAATGACTTTTATTGAAATAAGGAATGAATGAACAAAATGGTTGTCTGTCGTTTTATGTAGGAACTGGCAGCGCAGATAGAGGTGGGGCATAAAATTAGTATAGATCAACAACTACGCTCGTGTTGGGTACTTCTGGTCCGTATTCTCGTACTGGTCACGTACGTCATATTAAAACAGCCGAGCGCGGCAATTATTGTTTTTAATTGAAATGACAATGACCACTTATGGGACGCGTGCCTCGAAAATAGCGTCATTCGCTCTTCTGCTGATATATTTACACGAATTATTATTATGAAACTTGTAATTCTTTTGATCATAATTGTGGTCTGTGTAGCATACAAGGAAACATCTACTATACTCATTTGTATGTACTCATTATTCTATTGCTCTTTTTGTCTTTTACACTAAATATGGATCTCAGTGCAACCAATTTCTACGCAAAACACAATAACATACTCCGCTAAATGAAAAATGAAATATATTATTAACCCATTTCCAAAAAGGAGGAGGTACTCAATTCGTCTGTATATTTTTTTTGTTTGTTACTTCATTTCTCCGAACTGGGTGAACCGATTTCGATGATTTTTTGTTTAATCGAAAGGTGGTGCCCATTTCCAATTTGGTCCAGTTCTGACAATGGCATCCATGACAAAACCTCATAACTCTAAAATTTGCATTAAGTGTGCGCGCGACAAATGGACGAATACCTCAACATCGCATTAACCGATTTCGATGATTCTTTTTTTATTACAAAGGTACCGCGGTACTTTGATGAGAATTTGGTTTGGTTCTGATTATAGGATCCATGAGAAAATAACGAAACTCTTCAATTTTTTTGGAGCAAATAATCAATACTCGGCCAAATTTTTAATTGAAAGGCTATACTTCAAAGGTAGTCTGATGAAAATTTGGTTAGATTCTGATTATGGAATCCATGAGAAAGTAACGGAACTCTTCAATTCTTAGGAGCTAATTAACGATACTTGTCTGATATTTTATAGGCTATCCGGATATGGTCAAGTAGCTGTAGTCCAATATGACGATTAATGGAATTCCGCGAGTTGAGTTAGACGTTTCTCACTGATTTCGTTTGTTTGTCATTTAACCCCTTAACGTGTTCACTCGAGTTAACTCGAGCGCGATAAACTGGCCAAGGTGTACAAACTCGAGATAATTCGAGCGGTGTTGTGCTTTATGCTGTTATAATTTTTCACACTCGAATGCGATCGAGAAATTAAAATAATAAAGAAAATAAAAAACAATCGTTTTATTGATATTTATCATTTAGGTACATGGGATTAACACTACCAGATACTCGTAAGCTATAACACTTATACATAATTATAAGTTATAACACTAACACTAATCTGTGCATTAAGGGCTTAAACGGCAGTGTCACTAAAAATCAAGAAATAAACAAAAATTTTAAGAAACAAAAAACCGACTTCATAAAGAAACAAATTAAACTGTACCAAAACGTAAAAAATAATTCGTCGAAGTCAATCAAATTATTACGATAATATAATGTAGGTACAATTATTGGTATTTTTGGAGTTAAATAAATGAAAATTGATTGATTCGCGATTTCGAATAAACTAAACTCCTCTGGGTGGGTGCATTGATTTCCGGTGATTTTTCAAAGAAGTTGTCGAACATGCGTTTCGCTAGTACCTTTTAATACATATTTTACATTCGGACTTCGGCGGAACACTCTTGTCTAATATAAAATAAGTCCAAATACTGCTTTTTGTTGGTGGCGACATTTTTATTATCTTTTTCACTCAATATTTGAATTGAAATATTCGTTAACAATACAAATAACTAAAGTAAACAAATACTGTAATAGATTGACAATTGAGTCACATTGATAACTAAAACAAAACTGACAAAACTTGTAGGAAATTGTCACAATCACGAGTATGCGTTTTCCTATTGGTCAATGAGCGGACACGTGCCATTCTCGTCCCACCTACAATTCTTTACATCCGTATCCGCAAAAACTCCGCATGAATTGATGCGGATGCAGATGGAGATGTTGGAATTAACGCGAATATTGCGAATTTGCGGATGTGGATGCGAATATCCGTAACACCCCTACTATGCATTGATGTATAAAATTTAATGCTGTTTTGTTTGTCCATCGAGTTTTTAGTTGTCAGTTTAATCTACTTCATAATTGACAATTGTAAAGGTCAGAGTTCAAAATAAGGAAATTGGCCACGTGCATTCTTCTGCCAATGTCACGGCGGCCTTCGTTTGCTGGTCGTTTTGAGAACGACGAAGGAGACGATGGTCGACGTCGACTCCGGCTCTACACGGCAACAGCAACGTTAGAAAAAAGAAGACAAAAATGAGCGAAAAGTATATGCTTTTAAAATTTTAATGTATTTAAAACTACATAAATAATTAAGCGAATTTCACGGGTACATCAAGTGGAAATTTTCTCTTTTTGAATGTCTAAGTGTAAGTAATGTAGTAATAAATTTTTCATTGTACATTCATATGTGTAAATGTTTTTATTTACAAAGTCCTCGATGAAGGATTTCCTGAAGATCTGGTCTAGAGTTATGGTAAAGAAAAAGGGGTCACCATGAAAAAAGAATTTATGATTCAACACAATTTGTGTCATTACAGTCATTTCCATCTCTTCCACTAGCATAATAAATTGAACTAGTGCTGGAGAAGGAGAAGCTCGTTATTGTCACTACTGCATCAGCGCCAAAGGTATTAGAATTACATAAGGACGATAAATGAATATATTCAAACATTACCGTTTCATATTGCTGTTCATGGAATATTTACTGTACCTAAGTTCTTCTTTCATACTTGCGCATAATTTACGAATTCCTGAAAGGAACTCGGTTTCAAGAAAGAGAAGACATTAAACAGAATACGACGGCCGAGCTTAACAGCATTCCAAAAGATACCTTCCAGAAATGTTTTAAACAGTGGCAGAAGCGCTGGGAGAAGTGTGCGTATCACCAAGGAGACTACTTTGAAGGAGATTAGAAGTTTGTAATTAACAAATTTTAATTAACAAAAGTCCGATACTTTTTGAACAGCTCTTTTAGTATTCTATTCTACGAATTCATGTCCTATTTTTGTTTATAAAATATCGTTTATGTAAATTGTTATTATTTTAAATGTTAGTTAATAAAAAAAATATCTGGATATGTGCCCGGTGTATGGCAATAGGCTCACCACCTATTCCATAGTGGGACGTAAACGTAACTGGTAAATCGTGGGAGTATTCTACATTCCTCTGTCTACCTACTAATACCTAAATATGACTAATACTCGATAATCTTTTCACGGCACTAAAATTTGTGTTGATACATGCCTGAACAAAGTCTGTCAAATTCTTTTTAACGTTAATGCATACAAACGCGCAAATATTTTTTTCTGGAATCTTTATTTTATGTTTCAACATGGTTCTTGTTACAATTGTTAACGATTCATCTGGTTTTTGCTACATAGAGTAACTAATTCCAGTAGTTTTTTTTTAAAGTCTTCAAATGCAGGTTTCTAATACAACCAATGAGTCTATTTAATGGGTATTGTAAATATATACTTATTTAACGATAGCATTCGTGAAAAAAAAACTATTAAGCTGATAGAAAATCTCGCCGCTGTCACTCGCCACCATGGTCACTCGTTTGCTGGCACCGTCACCAATATCGTAACAGTAAATAAAGTGACTATGGTCGACGCAGACATAGACTCCACAAATGAAGACCAATATAAGAAGAGAGAAGCATCAGCAACAACCTCAATGGGTTTACCGTTATTATGCGTGTGTGTTTCGGGCATTTCCATAGCGATATAACGATTTTATATCACTATAGAATGTCTGTACATATATACGCGTATAAAGGACGTCGGTCAGCGGGTAGGAAGGCCGGACACAATAGAAGAACGACTTAAAAAGTGTGAAGAAATTCAGTTCAGGACAAAAGGTATGCAACTTCAATTGGTTATTGTACCTATGTATGTTTTAAGAACGCACTTGTATATCTTGTAAGCACATTTATCACGCATTCGTAAATTTCATTTGATTATAACGTAACGACACACGTTAAAAAATGTGAGAATGTTGTGTAATATTTCGCTGGCAATCAATGAAGAGATAGACAAAGAAGTGTAGTAGATGTGGTGGAGGTACATTCCCGTATTTTAACAGATACATATGTCACTCAATTAAATAGGAGTTGAGCCTTATTGCTTTACACCGGGTTCGAATCTAGACTCTGAGCTACTATTAGAAATTAATTTTGATTGCAAAGTATGTTTTCACAGCTGTAGTTGCTATTATTTGATTTACCATTTATACTTATGCAGCGCCGGAAAAATTTCATTTCTTTGGTATATTTTTGTAACGGAGAAATATTTTTGTAGTTAAAAGACATAAAATCTGGAATGAATACGGTTAAATCGTTGTAGTAATTATCACGTACAAGTTGACAAATAGATCAACGAAATAGATGTTGTTTACATATTGTACAAAGTTTGCTTAGTGATATCTTTATGGCTTTTATGTGTTATTTTATTATTATATGTATACTTATTTTTTAAGCTAAGTAATTGGTGAAATTTTATAGAATATACACCTAATTATAGCTTTGTCAAATAACGTAACTTCACGCCTGTAATTCCTGAAGGGGTAGGCAGAGGAATGCAGAACACTCCCACGTTTCACCAGTTACGTTTACGTCCCACTATGGAATAGGTGGGGAACCTATTGCCATGCATCGGGCACATATCCAGACTCCGAACCACTACCAAAAAATCTAAATTAGAA
>DWDV01002422.1:0-11627 GCA_018245615.1 Mimoniades ocyalus
TGATTTATTTGAATATAATTTATTTCTTACTGCAGTGATTTTAAGTAAATTACATTTTTTTCAATATAAATCCATTTTCTGTTAAGATTTACAAATTGTAACCTAACCTCTTAAAGCCTTTGCTATATTTTTTTTAGCTCGTCATTTTGTTATTGTACTTCAACGCTCAAAACGCCCCATAATCCATTTCACTTGGGTTTACGATTTCAACGTTTGGGCCTTAGAGAAACGGTAAAATCCGTCGTTGTGAGCGTGATCGTCGTGAATGCTTAGTGGAACGCACACATGAAGTAAAAGTATTGAGTACAAAAGTATCGGTATCGAAAGGCAAGGTGCTCGATATTACAAGTATCGATAGATTTGCCGTATCCCTAAAATCAACTGCACATTTGTTTTGACACTTGACAATTTTGACGTTTTCATTAGGTGTTTACTACCTACATTTTGTTAATTCACGTGTTGTGCACATGAGTTATTACCGGTTGAGCTTATTCTCTTTAATATCAAACATTAAAACAGAAAGATAAAGGAAAATAGGATAATAAGGAGTATGAAAAATGTGTAACAAAACTCTATTAGCTCTTGAAAAAATAGGGCTTGAAACAAGTAGCATAGATTTACGTAAAACATGCCAGAATTTAGGGGTTAGTAAAATATTAGTGTTATTCAGCAATTTTTTATCCAACATAACGTGTAGTCGACGTGTTTATCTTTAATAAATTATGCTTATTAATAGTTACAGAAGTCTTTGAGTGATCGACCGCTGGACACAGGAGATGTGGTGCATAAATTGTCAGAATACATTTTAAATATTCAACATTCAATATTGATCAAAAAGCACCTACCGCACTTGCTCCTGCCATTGGTGTCGTTAAAAATACCTTTGAACCCTACTCTTTCAAGCAAGAACTTGGATGACTGCAGTGATGCCGACAAAATCACTCACTTAGAGCATTCCATCGTGCTGGCTCTGCTTAGTGATCATCCTGATATTCTACAGTAAGTCATATGTAGTTAACCTGAAGTGAATTCGTAGCATAGCTAAATGCCCTTGCTGCCTATGGGCAGCAGTGATGGTGATGCATGAAGCTGTGCTGTCTGCTCCCCAACCCATATGCCCAATGGGGGGATTATGGCGATAACCACTAGCCTACATCCAATAGTGGACAGCTATTGGCTATGAATGATAATGTAATTTTTTTTTTTTATCATTGTTAATTAATGTTTGAGGAATGTCAGGACGATTTTATATGGGTGTAGCCATCATCATGATGATAATGATGACTGATCTAAATAATGTTTGAGGAATGTTAGGCCAATTTAATATGGGCTTAGTATACTGCACAAAATAAGAAATCATTGGTAACTAGTATCTCTCTTCAGAGGAGCTATCCTGTCCTAGGCTTTCTTGTACAAATAGTACACACATGAGATACATTTAAATATTAATTCTCACTTTGTACATTCTGTTTTCAAAATATAGCTGATAAATCTGCCCGTTATACACTTTCTGTGAATAATATGAACATGATTTATTTTTCACTTGTGCCTATTTAGCAAATAATTTTAAATTCAATGACAATGCTAAATATAAATATTAATTTATATATTGTATGTTTCATTACATAAATTGAAATCTCATAAACACTGTAACAGTTGAATAACAATGAAAAATAAATGTTGTTTTTCAGTATCTTGACATTTTACATTTCATTTACGTGTTGCATGTAGTTTGAGCAATCATTTTTTTTATATATTTACTTACCAATCTGTGAAACTTAACACTCATTTCCTGGATACTAACTTAATAGCTGTTATTATTAACAATTAGGTATCAAGTTTATTGCAAAATCTTCTTGTTCCAACTGGATTGGCTTATTCAAACAATTTAATCATTTCTGAAGTAACTTAGATTACTCATGTGTAATTTCATATGAAACTATGTTTTTGTATTTACGTATGTCACTTTTCCAGTTATAATGTAAAAATATTTATTTAATCGAATAATTTTTTAACTGTTGGAGTAGACATGTTCTAAAATGAAAATCACACCTTGACAAATATAGTGTAGGACACTTGCCAAGTAGGTGGAGTGATGACATATACAAAGTGGCTAGCAGTAGTTGGATATGAAGAGCTGAGAATCAAGTTCAGTGGTGTGCTATTGAAGAGACCTATGTGTAGCTGTGGATAGGAATGGGCTGATAATGATGATGCTGAATATTATTTCATTTAACCATATTACCCTGGTGATATTTATAGTCATATTTTCATATTGAGGCTTTAGTTACACTGTATAAAAAAATAATGTTCAATTTAAAAAGTGATCCTTTGTTTTTATATATTATATACAATATTATTATAGTCAGATTGATATTAGCAGCAACTATACATACTGCTGATCAAGTTCCTCATCATCATCCTAATCATAATTATCCTGGTTCCATCCATGTATGTGAAATGAGACTAGAAGAAGTTTAAATAGTACTAAATGCAATTAACAATATTTCTAATTTCAGATATGCCCTTAAATATTTTCAAGTCAATACAGTACCACTGTACGAAATATATATACACTATGAAGACTCATACAACATTGCTCCCAAAAGAAAAAGGTTATTGCATTGTCGCCAGAACATTTCTGATTACCACATTGTGTTTGCTTCTTATACATTGTTAAAAAGGTTGCCAAATGAATTATCATCCAAATGGGACTGGACCAAATTTATCATGACTTTCAGTGTTCACGAGAAGGCTGATATTAGGTGGTAAGTGTTTTTCTGTTTCACAGCTTACAATACTGATTGTCTAAGCTTTTCTTACTGGGCTCAATAATGTCAATGATAATATACCATGAATTGCGGTGTAACTAACCTGTTTGAGGCCCTTAGCTATTTGTCTGATAGGGCTCTCCCTCAATGTAAAGAAACTCAACTAACAGCATAGTTTTTTTAAGTAAACATCTGAGAAGTATATGAAAACAAAAAATAGTTAAATACTGCTTTTGAATATAATCATCTATTATAATAATAATATCTGATGGAGAAATTAATATATATATTATGTATTCCTTAAATAGTTATTATTTACAGAACTACTTAGAAGTATTAATTTTGTGAAAGGAATGTTTTGGGAATTTTTTTCTTTGCAATATCTTAGTACTTAACTACTTTGCAACCTTTTTATCATATGGTTGTTTAAATAATTACACCCATCTCAAAATATGAAGATATATTTTGTGTAACATATTCATGGCTGTTTTATCACAATGAAACAAATTATCACACTGTTACAGGATGGTAAAGGAATGTATAGTTATTTTAACTAATATGACTGAGACACATTCAAAACTTGTGGCCGAGGAGTTTAAATTGAGTAATGAAGAATCTTTGAAAAATATTTTAAGACATGACACAGAAATATCATGTATGGTGAATGCAAACACTGAAATCGTTAATATAAGCACACCAATGGTTGTCAACATTAATGGTATAATGCTGCCAGTTTATGATGAAAGCAATGTTCAACAGGGAAATTTGGTGCCCGTTAGATCCACTCTTGATAATTTGAGAAGTTTGGCCTTAGCCGTTGCTTCAGGTATATAGCAAATCATTTTAGCTTATTCTAAATTAGAGTGGTACTATTTAATTTTTTTGATTGAAGAAATCTGCATTAAAGCAATGACATGGGAATACATCAAATATTTTGTGAAAAGACTGAATTTTTTTTTATTTGCTGTGTCCCTAAAATTAGCATAGAGAAAATCACTAACAGAGTGATGAAACTTCATTTAGTGTGAAATGATTTTGAATTATTACTTTTCAAATGACATCTCTATGTCAAATTCATATTGTAGGATTTATATAACAAATGCATTTTGTGTATACATTTTACAGGTCAGGCGTTGTCACTCATGGGTCCTGTAGGATCAGGCAAGACATCTTTAGTAGAATACTTGGCAGCAATAACAGGGCGCAAGGGCATTGCATTTAAAAAGGTCCAGTTAGGTGACCAAACTGACTCCCGCATGCTACTAGGCTCACACCAGTGTACTGACGTGCCTGGAGAGTTTATATGGATGCCAGGTGTGTTGACTGAGGTAATGGCATTTTTATAATTTTGAAATGTTTATTAATGACATTGGTCATTAGATTATTTCAGTATTAAATAACTTGAAGATAGAACAAGTACTTTACAATTGTATAGCTATGTGGTATAGCTCCTAGCTTTCTGTGTTCGTAGAAGAGACCCATACAAAAAGGAGAACAATTGAAAAAATTATATTGAATAACAATGTATTTAAAAAAATATTGTTAGTTTTACTACTCTACAATAAAAGGGTATCTTATTTATTACTTATTTATACAATAAATTATTTATACAAAGTAAATTATACACTCAACTATACAACAAATGAGAATTGCAATGGTGTTTTCCTGTGGAGGGTATGAAAAGTTTTGTAGTTAAATTTTCTGTTTGTCATTGTTTTACAGGAATAAAATCGATTAGCAATAGATATATTACAAGGTAGTCATAGAGTAGTGGATTAGAATACTGGTCTCTCACTGTGGAGGATCTGTCTTCCAATAGTGGCAAGATAAAAGGATTGATGGTAACCATGATAAGATATTCTACAAGATACAGTAAATGATTCGTTTTTGTGTACAGGCAGTTCAAAATGGACACTGGCTGCTTTTAGAAGACATAGATTGCGCGACTCTAGATGTAGCGTCAACGTTGAGTTCCTTACTGGAGAGAAATACTCTGTGTGTTCCTGGTTACAGAGATGCTTTGCCTATTACGGCGGGCTTTCAACTTTTTGTTACACAGAGGTATTTTTATTAGATTATTTTAATTCATATGACACACACATAGTAAAGACGAAAAATTACACATAATTTTTGTTAGCAGTGCGAAGACAACAATGAAATGTAGTTTTACAGATTTGGAAAAAATTTATAATACTTCATTTATCCTTACTTGAATATCTAAGCTCAGACATGTTATACAGAGATATAAATTATATTTTCTTTCACAGAACTGTGATCACCAACTACGGATTCCAGAAAAAGATGTCAAATTCAAGTACACTATTACAAAAACATTTGACTCAGATAAACGTTGAACCTTTATCTAGATTAGAGTTAGGAGAAATTATACAAACATTGTATCCAGCGTTATCAACAATCTGCTCCAGAATGATTGAGGTTTTTATGATGTTTTCTATGGGTAGTCATGACACCTCCATGCAGAATACAGAATTGACTTCGGAAAGTGATACCAATGTTGCCGTAATAAGAGGAGCAAGACTAATTTCAACGAGAGATCTATTGAAATGGTGTTCTAGAGCAGTTGTCGGCTTTGATGTGTCACGTCCCGAATCCGCATTGAAGGTGTTACAAGACGCATTAGACATATTCACGTGTTCTGTTCCTTCTCCGGAACACAGATTGGAATTAGCCAAAAAAGTAGGCACTTTCTTGGGCATTGTTGAAACAAAATCTGAATTTTATTGCAAACATTACAAACCTAATGTCTCTCTACACGCGACGGTTTTGGAAGTCGGTAGGGCGCAAGTGCCTCGCGTAGAAAAGGGATTAGAAATAAATTTCGATTTCAAACAAGTAGTCTTTTCATTCACTCGTCAATCTGCATGTCTGCTTGAGCGGATCGCGTGCTGTGTTATGTCAAATGAACCTATTCTGCTTGTGGGTGAAACGGGCACGGGCAAAACGTCATCTGTTCAATATTTAGCAAAGCAAACTGGACATAAGCTCGTTGTTATTAATATGAATCAACAATCCGATTCGGGCGACCTCTTAGGCGGGTACAAGCCGGTAGATCTAAAATACGTAATTCGACCGATCAAAATGGAATTTTTAGAAATATTTCAAAGGTTGTACAATGTAGATAAAAATAAAAAGTTCCTAAGTCACATAGAGACGTGCTATGAAACTGAGAACTGGACAGCACTTTTAGCGTTAATGAAACAGAGTCATAAAGCTGCAGTCAGTAGATTAACGTCGGGCAAGGAGGACAGGATGAGCGCTTGGTTGACTTTAGGGCACAAGTTAATGAAGCTGGAACAACAAGTGAAAGCGGCATCTAGGCTTACGTTTGCGTTTATCGAAGGATCTCTAGTAAAAGCCATGCAAGAAGGTCATTGGGTTTTATTGGATGAAATAAATTTGGCATCCGCGGAGATATTGGAATGCCTCGCTGGTTTGTTAGAAGATAAAAATGAAAGTATAGATTTAATAGAGAAGGGTGATAAAGTGCCAATAAAGAGACATCCAGATTTCACTTTGTTCGCTTGCATGAATCCAGCCACAGACGTAGGAAAGAAAGATTTACCAGTGGGCTTGAGGAATCGTTTTACAGAATTTTTCATTGATGAGTTAACTGAAAGAAATGATTTGATCCTATTGATTGGCGATTACTTGTATCACATGAACCTGAGTGTAACAATGTTGGAATCAATTTACAACTTTTACGCCAGTATAAAAAAGGAAGCTAAACTAAATCTAGTCGATGGTGCAGGTAAAAGCTTGAAATTTATCATTGTAATTAATTATTTTATTTATTGTGTTCAATGTGTAGGAATGGGTAGCGATGGGATGTAAACGTAACTGGTGAAACTGGTAACGTGGGAATGTACTGCACTCATCTATCTACCTCTTCGGAATCACAGTTGTGATGTTGCGTTCATATTTTGTTGTGTAGTAGGTATTTAAAAGTACTGTTTAACTTCTATTCCCGTCGTATCTGTTTGTCAACATTCTGTTAACAATATTATAAAATTCAATGTATCTCTCTAACAGAAATATATCTATGTTTGTGATTTTTAGGCAATGCACCACACTATTCATTAAGAACGCTTTGTAGAGCGTTAATAGCAGCGGCTAAAGCTAAATGTGGGACTGTGGTCAGATCTTTATATGAAGCGTTTTGTCTTTCATTCCTCACGCAGCTGGACAGGTCGTCACATCCTAAGGTTGAAGCTATGATAGCTAAGTAAGGACTTTAATTTATTCATACTAAAATAATATCATATAGAGTCATTTTTAATTATCACCGACTTCGTTGTGCCTACTACTTATTCTTGCCATCATCCTGGGTTGACTGATCAAGAATGCCAAAAGGTATTACGTCCACCCATTGTAACTTATTTTTAGGTTAGCAATAAAGATTTAACAAACTAATAATAAGTTCAGTTTATTAAAATTATAACACCTACATTAAATTGTACCTTATTGTTCTAGAGCTATCATTGGAAACAAAAATATCAAGTCAGTACTGAATCAACTCATTCCAGAACCACAAAGCGTAGGACAAAGCTATTTACATTTTGAAGGCCACTGGATTCCACAAGGAAAGCTAGGAATAGATATTCCAGAGGGGTACATTTTGACACCCACAGTAAGAAAAAATCTCCGAGATATAGCGCGTATTGTTTCTTTGGGTCGTCTACCAGTATTATTGCAAGGTGATACATCCGTAGGCAAAACGTCTCTAATAACATACATCGCTAAAGCATCCGGTAATTATTGTGTGAGGATAAACAACCATGAACACACAGATTTACAGGAATACATAGGTTCGTATGCAACTGATTCCAGTGGCAATCTTGTTTTTAAAGAAGGCGTTTTAGTTGAGGCCATGAGAAAAGGTTACTGGATTATTCTCGATGAACTAAACCTGGCGCCAAGTGATGTCTTGGAAGCTCTCAATCGTGTTTTAGACGATAACCGAGAGTTATTCATACCAGAGACACAACAAGTAGTAAAAGCCGATCCTAATTTCATGTTATTTGCCACACAGAACCCGCCTGGTTTGTATGGTGGACGTAAAATGCTATCGAGAGCGTTCAGAAACAGGTTTGTAGAGTTACATTTTGATGAGATACCGAGGAAAGAGCTAGAAACTATTCTGCACCAAAGGTGCCATGTTCCGCCCTCATATAGTAAAAAGATGATCGAAGTTATGGCAGAGTTACAATTAAGGCGACGAGGATCTGCTGCAGTCCAAGGTAAAGATGGATTTATAACGTTGAGGGATTTATTCAGATGGGGTCAGAGATATAAACAGACATCAAAGGAAATGTTAACAGAAAACAAATTCTATGACTGGGATCAACATATAGCTGATGAAGGTTACCTGATACTGGCTGGAAAAGTACGCCAGGCCGATGAAAGAAACATAATCGTGAAAGTAATAGAAAAACATATAAAGAGAATAGTTTATCCTAACAATCTGTTTAGTTTTCATCAGCAAACATCCCCTGTAACGAAAAATATTCTGAAGGTGCTTCTCAACAATAAACTTGAGGAGTTTTCTCACGTCGTTTGGACTTTTAATATGAGAAGACTGGCTGTCTTAATAGCTAAAGCGTTTAATTTTAACGAACCAGTTTTATTGGTTGGCGAGACGGGCTGTGGCAAAACAACAATCTGTCAAGTTCTTGCAGCTTTAAATGGACGCCAGCTGCTCTCCGTGAACTGTCATATGCATACTGAAAGTTCTGATTTCTTGGGAGGATTGAGACCAGTGCGACAATATAAGAATGATGGAAGGTTGTTCGAATGGGTCGATGGACCCTTAATCAAGTCGATGGAAAACGGGCATATGTTTTTAGCTGACGAAATATCCTTGGCGGATGATAGTGTTTTAGAAAGGCTCAATTCTCTATTGGAAACTGAAAGACAACTTGTATTATCTGAGAGAGGAATGGATAATGGTTCAGATATTGTAGTAATAACTTCCCAAGAAAATTTCCATTTCATAGGCACTATGAATCCTGGTGGTGACTTTGGCAAAAAGGAACTCTCACCGGCTCTTCGTAATCGATTCACTGAGATTTGGTGTGACAGTGTCACGTCTAGAGATGATCTACTGCAAGTTCTCGAAAAAAGTATAAATAAGGGCATCGCATTAGGGAATCAAGAAGATGGAAGTTCGGGCATTGGTAATTCTATATTAAATTTCACTGATTGGTTAAAAAATACAGAAGTGACAAACAAATTTCCGTTCAGTATTCGTGACTTACTATCATGGGTCCAGTTTATTAACGTAACAGTGACAAAAGGTTTACTAGATACACCAGAAGCTTATGTACATGGCGCGTGTATGACTTTTTTGGATTGCTTCGGCACGGCTCTGACAGGACATATAGATGCAAACACATTAATCACATTGCGTAAATCAGCGATATCCTACTTACTTAAACAGATAAAGACTACTGGAAGCGAATACACTCAGAGTCTGACAAACTTGCTTGATAATAAACAGTTGATGTTTACCACTGAAACTGATAATAGCAGGTTTGGAATCAAACCATTTTTCATCGAAATGGGCCCACAGGCTAGTGAAAACGAGGACAGGAAGTTCACATTCACCACTCCAACAACGGGATCTAACACTTTAAGACTTTTACGAGGAATGCAGTTAAATAAAGCAATACTTTTAGAAGGAAACCCTGGTGTTGGAAAGACTAGCCTGGTTACAGCATTGGCAAAATCTTCTGGGCACAAGGTAGTGCGCATCAATTTGAGTGACCAAACTGTAAGTTTACTATTTACTTTAATATCTAAAATATTTTTCCATTTTTGACTTTCTGTGTGAACATGAATTTTAAATAACCTAAAAATGTTAATTGACTAAAAAGCTTGATGACTAACATGCAAATTTCTATTAAATATATTTTAAGAGAATAATTTACTGTTTATTATTCTTTCCAGGATATAACTGATCTTTTTGGAACAGATCTGCCTTCCGAAGACGGATCATTTACGTTCAAAGAGGGTGCTTTCTTGAACGCTCTTCAGAATGGAGATTGGATTCTTTTAGACGAACTAAACTTAGCTCCACAACCAGTCTTAGAAGGGCTTAATGCTTGTTTAGATCACAGGGCTGAAATATTTATTCCTGAGCTAGATAAAACTTTCAAAGTGAAACAAGGTACCAAGTTGTTTGCTTGCCAGAATCCATTGAAACAAGGCGGAGCAAGAAGGGGCTTGCCTGTGTCTTTCTTAAACAGATTTACTCAAGTTTATATTGACACTTTAACAAAGGAAGACCTGATCTATATTGTCGAATCCCAATACCATGAGCTACCTAAAAATATTTTGCATAGAATAGTGAAATTTAACTGTAAAGTAGCTCATGAGCTCACAGAGCTTCAGTCATGGGGTCATAGAGGTGCACCTTGGGAGATGAACTTAAGGGATATACAAAGATGGTGTGAAGCTTTAATAAAAGATCAAGTTGATGGTAATAGTTTATCACCTGGAAAATTCGCTGATATGCTGTATATAAATCGTATGAGAACTGCCGAAGATAAAGAAAACATGGCAAAAATATACGATGATATATTTTGTCCAGAATATCCAAGAAGCAGTAGTACTCCACAGTTCAGTATAAATGAAAAAGAAATTGTTATAGGTGATGTTACATTTGAAAGGAATGTGGAGAAAAGATTCAAAAACCGAAGGACGTTCCTGACGAATTCTGTAATATTGAGAAGTCAGTTACCAACTCTGAAAGCGTTAACGCAAAATGTAAAAATGAATTGGCTTTCTATACTTGTAGGTCCGACGGCAACTGGCAAAAGTACAACGGTCCAAATATTAGCCGATTTAAGTGGGAATAATCTTCACGTGGTTCCTGTTACATCAGCAATGGATGTTTCTGACCTGCTCGGGGGTTTCGAACAGGTTGACTATAATAGGAACCTTGAAAGCTTGTATGACGAGATCGAAACATTAACAACACAGGTAGTAAGGAGCGTCTGGTTGCCGCAAGGGAACAAGCAAAGAAAACGAAATAGACTTTTCACAAATTTACACGAATATAGAAGTTCACAAGCAACCTTTGTAGATAAAAACATATCAAACGAAGAAACGCAAATATTTAATGAAAAAATACAATTTCTTATAGTTCACTGTGATAACCTAATAGATTTTCAAGATAGTGTTTCGTGTGATATTATTGATTCTATTAAAAAAATTCAATACAGGCTAATAAAATTACAATTTAAAGTTAGTCAAGCATCTACTTTAAATATTGGTGGAAAGTTTGAATGGATAGATTCCTTGCTTGTAAAGACAATGATTGAAGGATCCTGGCTTCTTTTAGACAATGTGAATTTGACGTCCGCGGCAGTATTGGATAGACTGAATGGATTGTTAGAACCAAAAGGTGTGTTGAGTATACCGGAAAGAGGAGATATAAGCGAAATTCAGCCACATCCGAATTTTAGAGTATTCTTTACAATGGATCCGAAGTATGGAGAAATTTCCCGAGCAATGAGAAATAGAGGCGTTGAAATATTTTTATTAAGACCTGATTGTTATGATGTGGCTTTGTCGGAAACTATTACTTATATGGATTTAGCTGCGTTATTGTCATCTTCCGGCCTGACGAGTCAATACCATGATATTTGTATACGATGTCATGAGTCCATGGATGAATTCGTGCAAGGTATATATATTTTTTAAATATTGTGACATATTGGGTGCGTTCCACTAAGGCCCGAGCATTTAAATCGTAAACCCAAGTGGAATGGATTATGGAGCGTTTAGAGCGTTGAAGTATAATAACAAATGGCTAGCTAGAAAAAAATATAGATA
>DWDV01002423.1:0-11627 GCA_018245615.1 Mimoniades ocyalus
AAAATAATTAAGTTGTGATTGAAATTTATTGAGCAAATGGGAGAATTAATTTATTTTCACATTTAGATGTCAATTTATTTCTACACTGCACATTTTTGTTCATAATCAGCACCGATTCTGTTCAGTGAAGAATTTTTGACGTTTGTTCGATTTCTGGGGACATAAAACGGATTACTTAAATGGTTTCGTGGATAGTATCGCTTTATACTTGGTATTTTGCTAAGAGAAAGTTAACTATATTCTATATCTTCCAAAATCAGATTTTTGTGAAATATAATAAGTAAAAGAGGACTACCACGCAGAAATAAAAATCTGAAATGTTTGATAGTCATGACTAGCATGAAGAGAAATCCCTGAAGAATAACTGTATAATCATCCTATTATTCACAAGCTTAAAAGTCATTAAACCTTGTCATATCCTAAAAACCACAAACGCCTGAAAATACTCCTAGTTGGCTGCGAACCAGTGTTTTCAAAACTGAGTATTTATTTTATTATTAGGGACAATAAGTATGTAATATTCTTTAGGAAAATTAACAATGTCGATCGTAGCCTTTCATACAGCATTGTCAAGACGTGGCTTGAAGTGGAATTTTGTAACCATTATGATACCTACATTACGGGATTCATTAGTTGAAGTGTAACTTTTTCCATTGTGAACCATTCAATTTTTATAAATATTCATTTATGTTCACTTTTGTTGTGGTCAGAATTTTTAACAACGAGGTTTTGGATTCTAGATAACTCTAAACATGATGAATATTGAATTAATTGTGTTATGAACTTTCAGATGGTCAGTAAAGAAGCAAAATTGACAGTTACGTAATGATACATCATTTATTTTACTTACGCTGAAAAGAGGACGAGTCTTAAATGGGATACTCCGATTTCGCAAGTTGATTCTCCGTAATAGTATCTATCATAATATATAGGTATCTGCTATTTTCACATACTGAAGTATTTGTGTTCGATATAATGGGAATCCTTCTATTAATGATGTAATAACATATATTTACTACTAAGAAATAATAATAGAAAGAGATGACCCCTGCATACTACAATGTGTTTGATATTATAAGTTAAAAAAAAAATTGAGTTGTATTATTTGTAAAATATAATTGTTCGACGGTATAATATCAACTGTTTCCGAGATAGTTTTTTTATGTCGTTTCGACATTTTTCATGTAACTGCGAGTTATCAATCAAAATATTTCTCTGTTGTGATGTTTAGAAGACTTTCGACTAGCGGCCAATTTATGGCCAGTTCAATGTGAAATGACATGGCCATCCATACGTCAACTCATATTTATAATAACTCTTTGTGTAAATGTTATAGTTATGAATCTTCAATGCCTTTATAAAACATTTTAAGCATTTATGATTTGCAAATGTATAAAATCAATTAAAAGAAAACTGGTAACGATCTAAAAACATGGCGCGAAGGGCAAAAACGATCGTTGTTCATATTTTTTTAATGTAAGTAAATTCGCTATTCCCAATGTCGCTTTGGTTTATCAAGACATCTTGAATGACAGTCATTGAGTTGAAATACTAACCCCAAGCCCCCCATTTTACATCGATGAAAACGTTTAGAAGAAAGCTCTTCTTATCGTTTGTCGTATCCATATTTTTTGTAAAAGCTTTTGAGTGACAAAAGTAACTATATTTTAACAATATTACCACTAATGCAGTGGTAATGTTACAACCCCAGCTGTCCCTCATCTACTCAAAAACTATAAAAGTACTCGAACACAAATCGAACTGTCTACATGTTTAATCAAATACAACATCCCTTATACTTGGAAAAAGCGTACTTCACCACTCTAGGACTAGATAGTACTGATTACCAAAGATTTTAAAGTCACATCCCATTCATAGTCTTGGCAACATTCTTCCTGATTCACAACACACAAATACCGTTATTCAGCAGCAGTCATTGTATCAACCGCCTCTGATCATGCTTATATGTATGTTATATTTGCCATAAAACTTAAAATTACGTGCTCCTCACGGAGCAATGCCGACATCACTGGCCTCGAATAGGTATTGAAAAGAAAAATGTACTTTCACTCTGAAGGAAAGATATGTCAATTGACTTGTGTGCAACGCATTTCAATTTAAATTTATGCTTCATGACTATCAATAGATCTGACGTAAAGTAAAAATTATTGTTTTTAAATATATATCAGCTATCTACAGTGACAAAATTACAATATCCTAAGAAGGAGTAATTACATAGTAAATATAAGCCTCCCAAATCGCAACTTTGCTCCATGAGAAATTTCCAATATTATCTGTTCTATTTGTTTATTCTGAGAACCGTCGAACTAAAATCAAAATGACCTCCGTCTATACCTAAACGTGCCAAAACGTATCAATGTATACAATAATACCTATATGTAATGTGTACATATTTATGTGATATTTTGAAACGTATTTGAGTTGATTACCTGCAGCAATATACATACATGTCTATAAGTCGACGTCATGTCGAAATTATGTCGTAGATGTTCTAGTGTAACATGAGTTTTATTTGCTCCCACATGTTTAGGATAAATATACAATTTCTATATACATATCTCATAAAGCTGCAGCTGAATCTGACACATTGGACGCGATGAGAAAGAAACTTTTAGGAACTAGTTACGGGAACAAACCGTTGATAATAATAATATGAGATTTTCCATTTGATGATATCCAGGTTATATACCACAACTATTGAACAAATAGTTATGGAACTATTTATCTCTTTCGCTTATTAATGCAAAAATAAAACACACGTTAAGGTAGCAATATATTTATTTATAAGTATATTTGAAAATACAAATTTCAAACACAAGTTATTTTAATATTTACACAATTTGATAAACATATGTTTTTCACAAACGAACAATAGAGTAACAGAATTATAAAGTAAAAACATCACGACTGTAATCCCCGCAGAGGTCGGCCGAACCACTGTTCTGCTGACTACTTTTGTCTGCTGACTACTACTGTCCCACCATAACCATAACCATGGAATATGCGGTGAGCGTATTATCATAGCCCGAATTATGACGAAATGTGAATTGTGTTATTAACAAGAGGCATTGCTGATAATGTAATACAATATAGCAAAGAGAAATGAATGTTGTTTACGAATGGAATTTTTGTAGCGTTTGGGTAATAAACTTAAAGTGAAAGAAAATATAAACCACTCGTTGAAATCTTTTGCACCGAAGACACTATTGTATGAAATTTGTGTCCCGATCAAGGAAAAACTGTGATTTCCATATGATAGTTAATTAAAATTTTACGACTAGCACCATGTGCAAATACCTATAATTTAATCCTATTGTACAGACACAAACGGAGCAGTTCCCGGATTGTGACACCGTTAACCAAAACCAATATACTGACTGTATCATTTGTTATATTGACAACTAACGTTATTGATGACAGATATATTTGCACTGAACGTATTCGCAATTAACAATCATGCCAACTAAATATCTGACGTAGAATGTTTATTAACAATGCATGGATATTATTTTCAAATCTAAAATTATAATAATGTTCTGTTTCTTATAGTCTCTTTAGATATTGTGTCACGTGCGAATGTCAAGAGACAAAAAATTAAGCAGCATTATTTTTGACACAAATAGAGCACCATTATTTTTGACACAAGTACATACATGTGTGCGACTGCAATGTGTTACGAACAAAACATGTGGTCCAGCATTACATTACGTCCCCACAATATGTTGCATAATCCATTTGGTTTCAAATTATTCGTGTTTTAAATTATACCTACCTATTATGTTTATTATAAGATATTACCTGATACATTTGTTATAATATTTATTAGTCACATTACTTGTTATGAGCAAGTTGCTATGGTTAGCACGTGCTTGTACCATGTTTGTATCGTTTTGTGAAACGCATTTTTTAAAGTAAAGTTTCGCAGTTTACGTGTGATTGAGTTCACCAGAAATCCTTTTTATTTAATAATTTTAAATAAATTTGCTTTGATTGTCTCGTTGGTTGAGTGGTCGCAGGGACGACTGCTATTCAAGAGGCCTTGGGTTCGACCCACTGCTCAGACAAAGTATCATTAGGTTTTCTAAATTGTAATTCCGAGTAGTAGCATGAAGTCTGGATTTTGTGCCCGGTGTATGGCAATGAGCTCGACCCTCTATTCCAGGGCGGACGTACCAATAACATAACCGATGAATCTTATTAGTGTACATCCCCTCTATTAACCCCTTTATGGAAATACTGACGTGATTTGTGATGTTATGTTCATATTTGTTTCAAATAAACGGTTTTATCGAATAAAATTCAGTTTTACGCACTATGACTTTGCGACTTTAATTTAATCCTAAACAATGACAGCGATCACCGGTAATTTACAATTATTAATCTACGATTTCCACTTTTAATATTATATAATTAATGAATCAAGCAATTCCACGGGTTATATTGGATTGGATCCTTTTTCTACTAAAACGGTTCACAATGAGAAAAATGATAAGTTCGGCCTCAGGAAACGATTTTTTTTTAACTGTTATCGAAATCAACAACATAGTACTATGATAATTTATTGGTAAGTTCAGAGGAATTCTCAGATAGACAACATTAAATTTATCTCAATATTTATTTTTAAAAATTCTACTAATTTATTTTATATATGTATGACATTTTTAATTTATTTTATATATGTATCGTTTCAAGATGTACCTACTTAATAAATTAGATAGTTTTTTTAATTTTAATTTGATCGTTTTTTAAGTTTAAATAATTTAATACGCAGTTGCTTAGATATGAAAAAATCGATGTCCATTAATAAAAGCTAATGGTGCTAAAAGCGTCCAAATTCGACTACTTGCGCACGCGCACGTGTTATGCCGATTGTAATTATATACATATTTGTATGTTTCTTCGTATGTATCGACATTGTATCGTTACAATGTCGATATAAACACCAGCACACCTATATACGGTCTTCGATAAAATCATTTGGAGATTTCTCGAGTCTCAATGACCAGTCCGCGAGGAATGCGGGAAAATATATTCGTCGAATTTGAGGCTATACTGCGCAATAGCCACATCTGTGTGTACAACTATGTATGTTTTTTAATCAACATAAACTAATATACATACAAATAGTAAACGTCATTATGATCATCATTATCACCCTGTCTCAGTTCACCAATGTGTATAAGTCCTCATAGTGTGTTTTTGCTCAAAAAGGAACCCCTAAACCGTAGCTAAACCATCAGTTTACAGAAAGTATAGATACCACTTCATATAAATCTTTATTCAGCGAGCGGTCAGAAACTAAATAGAGTTTTTAGATGCTTGAGAATATTAGAAACGTAACCTCTGAAATTTTGTTGAGTGGATTGTAAGAAAACTAGGAGTTTTAAATTAGTCGTCAGAGATGGCAATGTAACTGGCTGACCGCATGGCGAGTAATGAGTTCGAATGGGAGTTACCAGATAATCATTAAAAACCTGTCAATTTATCTGTTCCAATCTCATATATACATATTTAGTCCTCATCTCCCCTGTTCAACTCAAAAATAAAATCTGACATAACTGAAGACAAAATAAAACAATAACAAATTGTCTGTAGTAAATAAAAAAAAACCTAAAATTTTAATTTATGACTTTAAATTTTATTGCTGAACAAACAATTATTTTGTATCCATTATATACATATACCTATTGTACTAACTATACATAAATCTGATTTCATTATAACTAAAACACCTCATAACACCTCATTGTTACCTTATCGTGGAATTCTTATCAGCAGCCCGTAGGTACTTACCTAAGATTTGAAATCAGCATTCAGCAAACTGATCGCAGCAATCGGCAATCAGCGAATCATTGGTGTATGTGTAATTGTAATGTGTTCTTCGAAACTAACCGATTGATTAATTAAGTGATAGTGAGAATTACAGTACGACGTTGATTTTTTTTTTGTTGTCTGTATTTTTTCGTTGGTAATCAAGACAAAAGACAAAACGTTAGTAACGTAAGACAAAAGATATTCTCAAATCGTGTTCTTAATCGTCATTCTAGTTTTTAAATAACATTTATTTATTACATTCAATCGGCACTTGCAAATTTGGTAAGAATATTCATTTTACATGTGTAATATTAATTTTGTGTAAGTGTCGGTGTAATCATTTGAATTTTTTTGCCCAGCAGAATCGTTTGACGTTAATGTATGTAACATAGAAGATACATATAAAATATATGTGTTTGTAAGCACATGAGTGCGTATGCTTATAATACTAGGGTTGGCACAGCTGTAGATTATTCGCTTGCGGGATAAGTTAAATAAAACAACATTTATTCACATTAAAATTTATATTAACTGACAGATCTGAAACAAGTGGCTTTAAGTCATCGTCGAATATGTTGAATACCTAATAACCAGTTGGCTCACGAATACTGGAACAGGAGGTATTCGTGAACAACACAGGAATTGTCTAATTATGATGGATTCTACTTAGATTATATGTTAATTCTATAATGTTTCATTTTATTAAAAGCTTAAACGAATTTTAAAAAACCGTATGTAATAAATCCTCATAATTAAACATTTAGTCGTATTATTATATAAATCCAAGTAAAATGAATGTATACCTATGTAGGTATAACAGCACACATTTAACGAATCGTGAAACAACAAAGTCGCATGGCTTTATTTCGCAAATGTGAACAATACTCTATGTGTCCATGTGAATTATGTAAATAGAAACGCAGACACCACGCCCGAGATCAAAATTGATGTGAAATGTTATCGTTATAAGAAATATTCTTAAATGTTCACAATTAATATGAGCACATGGACACATAAACGCATGTTTATACGCTTTGCAGTCTGGCAAGTCGCCATAGCGTAGTCACAGATCTGTCGCCTATAACTATGATAATCTATCGGCAAAACTTACTCTAACGTGACTCCAGACCAGGTTCAGGTGACATGCTCCAAGTCACGTGACGCTGTCAACGCGTCGGTTTGTTCACGAGCGACGGCGCGTCACGAAGCGCATTTGTTAGCTCAACACCTTAGTGAGCTGTTACCCGAGCCTCGTCTAGCAACAGTTCAATTTCGCGCTACGCTTACAATAAAGAAATTAACGGATATACGAAATACACCAGTCTCCGCTGCACGCCCCACAGGTCAAGGATCGACATGAAAAAAACAACAGTTCGTGGCAACCGTTCCAATTTTACTCAACTGAATTCAACAGAAATCATCTGGTAACTGATATCATTAAATTAATAATACATTATACACAAATGTAAATCATCATCACAAAAATCTTACATTTTATATTTCTTACTATCTACCGTTAAAAACTTGAAATCGCTACATACTTCAAACTTATTCGAAAATAAGTCTATAGATGAATACGATAATAGAATATGATAAATAACAAATTTATCAATACTTAAATATTTACATAAGTATACCTAATCAATACTACTAGCGTGTGCTTTAAACAGTATGAGGATAGACAAATATGTCCACTAAATATATCTGAAGACGGGCGACAGTTCGCGAGTCTGGGGACTGGGCCTGGTCTGAGGCCTGGTGAGGTATGAGGTGTCAGCTACTCGAGGAGATGCAGAGACTCGCGGGCCGCGCCCTCACAACACTTTCTAACCCTATTACACGTTACTGAGGTAGTTAAGTTCCAATATTGTGTCACTGTTACATTATGCTATCAAGAAAACATTTTTTGTCATACAAAAATTTTCTCATCAATATAGTAAAACCTTTTCTAATTTTACATTCTGCTCATATAGTTTGTATAAATCTGTAAATATGTAGGTACTTAGTTCATTTACTTTACTTTTGTAACTATGAGCATTGAGCACGTGCGTCTGTTGTTTTGTACGAGTACCGTGGATACAGATTTCATTTCAGAAGTGGTTCACTGCATACATTCAATAGGTTGTAAAAAATACATTTGTATTAATACTAGTCGACCTTACTAGAATCACATCTACATGAGTACAATATTAATATTCGTTGCAACAGGTGATGCAACGATTTTGTAGAAAAGTATTTCCAATGCAGGTTCATATAAAGCAACAGACGCAAGTCTGCGTCGCCACAACAGTTTAAACGTATTCACAATCAGCTATAATTATTAATATAGTCAGTAAAAAGCTAAAATTACAATTTGTGAGCGACAATAGAACTATTACAAACACAAGCGTATTCATTTATTGCTCATCCGTGATTCAAAATTTAACTTTATCATAAATATGTAGAGATATTCGGTGATGAGGTAGATAAACCTTGTAACTGTAATTCTATTTGTATAAAAATATTTTTGCAATATAATCAACAATCAAATACAAACATTATCAAAAGTATGTCGATAACGTGTTCATATTGCACATTATTATTTTAATTTTTTAAGAAATGAATCGGTACTTAACGCAGAATCGACAGGTGATATGGTTACGTTTTGGGTGCGTATCAAAATATTCAATCGGTTGGTCGCGTGCAATGTGCACCGGGAGCTGACGTGGCCGTTGCGCCTGGACCGTCCTCGCTCGCCGGTACATTCAATCCGAATATTAAATAACGAGTTGAATATTTTGAAACGCCTGCGCACTGCGTCGTTGATATGTTTAATCATGCTGCGATTTATCCACTCAATCATATAAATATGTACAACGTATGCGACCGAGTCTTCCTTATCACTCATAGTAAGTAGTACCTACGTATGTAAATCCATAATCGTGATTTTTCATTTAGTTCTATACAAAAGAAAAACATTTACATTATTATTTTTAATTTATTGCTAGAGAATTTTATTATCATTAGGCTAAAATTGTTAAAATTAAATTGTTTTGCAACAGACAGTTGGCGGAATTAATTTGGCAACGTTCAGGAAGACTACTTTCCTACCACTAACGAAACAGGAATGTATAAACTAAATTCGTTCAAATAACACATTGGTAACTTACATTGGATATAAATTAGTTTAAATTTTATGAAAGATCAGAATTTCAAAGAAGTTAACTAGCTTAATATTAAAACAAACGTCAACAGATAAAAAATTATAATAGGAAGCACCGGAAAATATCAATTTAAGTGTAATAATTAATCAATAAGCGATTAACATCTAGAACAAAACGTTAAGTACGCACCTACCCAGGGCGCGGACGTCACTCAGACGGGGCTAGCCTTTCATAAAACGCGCATTGACACTTTGCTGATTAGTCGTAGGTCGAGCCTGGAAGGAAAAAAAACAATAGTAGCTTTTGGCGACTGTATTTGTAGCAGATCCCGTTTTATAATCTATTCCACAAACTATGAAGACAAAATGAAAAATATCATTGGCAAAATTGCTACGACGACGACCGGGATCACGAATCGCGTGTTTGATTTTTATAACTAGTTTAAGATAAAAGTCACCAAAAGCGACTACATGTTTTTTTATTCGTACTGGCAGGGCGAAACAATATTCAATCTATCTGACACGAAGGTTATGAAAGGATAACATGTGTCGCCACTGCTTAGCGAATCAAACATAATAATTAACTCGTTTTAGTACAGGCAAAACGCTGCCAAAATATAACGAATTTTAATTGCGGTTTAACAGCTAGTTACGACGCCCGCTAGAGCACTTACCTCCTACACGTTTAACTACTACATCTACGGCTGGTTTGTAATTAATTGATTTATAACGTCTGATAAATCGTATTGTAGCCAATGTCATCGTATATTTTGATATATCAAAAATTTATTTATATATTGCATTGGCGTCAATAAGTCTCATTTTGTACCAATTGTTTTAATTTATAAGAATACTTTTATCCGGTAAACCATGATTACAGTATCGATAATGTTATGTTACGACACCGCAGTGTCAGCTACTTAAATAAATGTCTGGCAATCGAGTCCCAAATTTAAATATTTACAAAAATTATTCTAAGTACTCTTCAAAATACACACATAGCATTAACATTAACAATTATAGGCAAAACGTATTGTATCAACTTAACTAAAACCTTCTATGGTCCATAATTTACAATTAATAAAAAGATATGTAATGAATGAATGTCGAAAATGACAATCACTAAAATGACAAAAATGATATATCTTCTTTATCTAGTTATCTCTCTATATTAGTTTTATATTTTTTATTGTTCAAATGATATGGATCGGTCGAAAGAATATCGCGGAATATTACTCCAACGTCATATAATTACACGTTTAGCGCCCAGACACCCAGACATATAAAGTCACCTTGCACCGAACGCAAGGTTAGATTGAATGAACAACAAAAAACAGAACTGGCGGACTGAACGCATGCGCCGGAGTCTCGAATCGAGGTTGTTATATTATAAACACATAACAGACTTATAACAAAACGTCATGCGCATCGCGATATAACATTAATAAAAACCAATATAATATTTTTATTACGTTGAACAAAAAAATATTGCAATGTTTCTCCTATGTCTTAAATGATATGTGTATGCTCACATTTTTCTTAAAAAATGATAAAAGATACGTTGATATGAATCGTTCAAGTTAAAGAGAAGAAGGCGATGTCGATGATACGGATGATGAAGACGAGCGCTGATTTTTTTTAATGTGCGTATCGAAGTGCTTTACCATGTGATCCTTTCGTATAAATCCTTTGCCGCAATGGTCGCAAGCAAATGGTTTACAACCAGAATGCAGACACATGTGCCTGCGCAAATCTGTCTTATGGTTGAACGACTTCGGACACTCGTTGCATTTGAATGGCTTATTGTCTGCGTGCTTTAGACAGTGACCCTCGTAGGAAACGTCGTCCGAAAAACGCTTACCACAACGATCGCACTTGAAAGGCTTAGCGCCAGAGTGGAATGTCTTATTATGTTGTGTAAGATAACAAGCCTTATTAAACAACTTGTCGCATTCGAAACATTTGTGAACAGTAGCCGGTGCGCTTTTTTTTAACTGATTCCTTTCAGTTAAAGGCGTACTCGGCACAGTTGACGATATAGAAGGAGAGCCGTGGCTTTCGTTTTCAGCCTTAGCACTTTCTGGACTCGCTGGAGATTTCATCTGAACCCCATAATTCTCTTTATTAGCATAATCCATTATATCCTCTATCTTCAAAATCTGAAGCTCGCTCGAGTCAGTCCGAATCTCATCGACTTCCCGCTTTATAGTCTTACCACCTACCGCGTAACCATATGGATAAATCTTAACGTTATCAGTATTGTAATTAACAACATTATCTTTGATAGTTCTAGCTGAATAATTGTAATCAAAATCAATGCCCTGCCCACAAACATCAATACTGTTAGTATATTGTACTGGTGAATGGACCGGATCAATGATAATGTAACTGGCGGCAGACTCGTCAGCGACAACTGGCCCCCCCACGTTAGGTGATGTAATGTAGTTAGAAACATAAACGCTGAAGCTCTGCGTTTGGAGCTGCGCGAAGCTTGGCAGCCGTCCACCGGCAGGCTGATTCGTTTCTTGTTCCATAACATCGACTTCTTCTGGTGCTGATTCACCAAAAGTAGCCGGATTGGCTATAGGCAGATTGTTGATAGCCATATCCATAACGTGGGGGGCCATCCCGTTTGGGTAATTCGGTGCTA
>DWDV01002424.1:0-11625 GCA_018245615.1 Mimoniades ocyalus
CGACCCGGGAATCGAACCCGGGACCTCCCGATCGGCAGTCGCACTTGCAACAAACACGACCAACGAGGCAGTTTTAAGTCTAAAAAAAGCATAATCATCTTATGTTACATAATCTCAATAGACATTGAATCTTTTTCTCATTGTAAATGTCTATTTTTTACTAAACAAATACGTCTAAAACATTCTCATAAGTTTTAACGCGTATCGTTATCCTCTTATCCGGATAATCCGGGATTCAAATCCCATATTCGGTATTCCACTATTCCAAGTAAAATATATTATACTCTCTATTTTTTCCTTCAATTGTTTGAATAAAATACATGGAACAAGGTATTAATATAAAATAGGGTGAGGGATAAAGGTCTAAATGCTTTTGGTGCTCTACAGTGGTTTTTATTCTGGCTATTCAAATAGGCATGTTTTTTCATAGTTCAGTATGAAAATTATTTTTATTGTTAATATTTTTAGTTGATTTATAACATCCCGGTGCGTACAATGTTAAAAAGATTTCCAAACAATGTAAAACAAGTGCATATATTGGCAACGGTGCTCGCAAAATAGTTATTTAAACAAAGCAGCCGCCGCACTGAATTCGCGAGCCGCAAACATTTCAATTCAGTCGCCAACAAGTGATAACATCGCATTCGAATCACGTACAACATGATTTAGTCCCAAAATAGAGCTACAATAGTGCGAGGCGCCTATCCACTCCTAAACAAACACTAGAACACCGCCTAATTTATAGAACAGAACGCGCGAGCCCACGAGACCCCGTATCGCAATAAACATGTTTTTTGTTTCGCGTGTCCGCGTACTGTCAAATATATTACAACCCGCCGCGTTATTTACGACCTCTGTCGTCCGCCCATACGTTATACTTAGTATCTTTGTTTGGACACAATAAGCAATATTTCTAAAGGGCCCCGACGTCGCTCGCAGCTGTTGATATGGGTCCCCAAATTGACATATTTAATTTGATCGCTACGGAGGGCCCGTCCGACCCGAGTCGTGTTTGACAGGTTTTAGTGTCGGATTAACATTAACGTTATGGACTTTGTGTTGTCGATCGAGTGAAATACGACCGCGGCGATAGCTTTACGATCTCGACTCGGAGCGTTGACACATCAAACGGTTACGTGGAAACGCGGAACGGATCAATTTTCCCCTTTGAACCGAGCGCATCGCGGAACAAAGGCGGCTGTAAAAGAGTAAGTAGTCTCGCATGTGTCAGCAGAAAAGCGCCGAGAGGAGCGTCGTCGAAAGCGTAATAAAAGTGGCCTGGAACAAAAAAGCTGCGGAGTGTAGCGGCGAGCGGCAGGTAGAGTCGCGGCGGTTCAAAGCGTTGCCGTCATGGGTGGCGAGCCACCAACGCCATCGCACGTCTCAATCCGCACCCGGCTGCCGGCCATGCCGCCTTTCCTTTTTCCCCTACCGCAATGCAGCTCTATGTGTCGTTTCCGCTTTATTTTTTATGGGCGAGCGCTGCAGCGGAGATATATAGCGCGTCTGTTCTAACAAAGACTTGAGGTATTGCTGTCCCGTTCGCGCGGGGTACGCGGTGGAGAGGCGGCATGTCGAGCACTGGTGGGGTCTCGTCGCTCACAGTCACAGTCGTTTCGGTCAGCGCCACGTACGCACGTATCGCTAGTTCCATACCGCGCTCCACAGAGTAGTTGTGTTGACAGAGCCGACAGTGACCGCAGTGAAGTTTATAAGTGATCGTGAAAGTTTATCTCCAAATGGTGGTGCTTGAAGACGGCGGAATGATGACCACCAACCCTAATCAATATCTGCAGCCTGATTATTTAACACCTCTTCCGTCTTCAGTAAGTAAAACTTAATAAGCACTCGTTTAAAGTTTTGTCAAAAAATAAAAATATTAATAAAATTGAGTGTAAAAATCTCAAAATGAAAAAAAAAGTGCTGAATAATGCAAAATATGCTTATAATTTATTTTTCATTGTTACAGTTGGATTCGAAGAAAAGTCCGCTCGCGCTTTTGGCTCAAACCTGTAGCCAGATCGGCGCGGACACGACTCCGACCAAGCCGCTGTTGCCGCCGCTTGACAAGAAGAAACCAGTGAACAGTGTTAACAGTGATTCAATTAGTCGTTCTTCACCAACCGTGATTAAAGATAAACCACGTTCAACGCCGGAAATTAAACATTTAGCGTTCAAGCCATATGAAACTAATGTTGTTACAAAAAAAGTTGAAGAAACTCGTCCGTCATCCAAAGCCAGCTCTGATAGTTCTGATGAGAAAAAATCTGGAAAAAGTACACCTGGACGTAAGTCCACGCCACCAACTGCTGAAAATGGAAAGAGTAGTCCGGCTTCTGAACAGAAACAGTCTCAAGCCGGCTCATCAGGTACTAGCCCGATCATCCGCTCTGGACTGGAAGTTTTAGGACATAGCAAAGATCATCTCGGCGCTTTTAAAAATTTACCTGGATTACCTGGATTTAACCCTCTTGCGGGATTGTGCTGCCCGCCCGGTATGGAGCAACACGCC
This sequence comes from Mimoniades ocyalus, assembly GCA_018245615.1. NCBI lineage: Eukaryota > Metazoa > Arthropoda > Insecta > Lepidoptera > Hesperiidae > Mimoniades > Mimoniades ocyalus. The sequence continues at coordinate 2,513 of DWDV01002424.1, forward strand.
AACCCTGCGTTCAGGCCTCCTTATGCCGGTGCACCATTCAACGCTCATCATGCAGCTATGTTAGCTGCTGCTGCTGGTTTTCCGGGATCTACTCCAAATCCATACCTAGGATATGCGCGAGTGAAAACACCCGCTGGCGGAGAAACTTTAGTACCCGTTTGCAAGGACCCCTACTGCACAGGTTGCCAATTCTCAGTAAATAACCACCATCTTTTAATGAGCAATGGGGCCTGTCCTGCTGGTTGCACGCAGTGCGAACACCAGAAGTACAATCTGGCAATGGCTATGGCTCTGTCGCAGCAAGGTGCTGGTGGCCTCCCTTACCCACAACTCAGCCGCCCCTATGTTTGCAACTGGATTGTTGGTGAATCTTATTGTGGCAAGAGGTTCGGTAACTCTGAAGAACTACTTCAACACTTGAGAAGCCACACTACAGACGGGACTGTTCCAGCTTCTGCGGCATCCACGCAATCATCGCTGTTGAATTCACTGAATCCACTGTTCACAACTGCCGGCTTGCGCGGCGCTTACCCGACGGCCCCTCTGAGCCCATTGTCTGCGAGCAGGTACCATCCATACGCGAAGGCTGGTCTTCCCGCTAGCCTAGGCAGCGCTCCTTATGGTGCATTTAACCCAGCGCTGGGACCTTTTTACTCGCCCTACGCGATGTACGGGCAGCGGCTGGGTGCCGCAGCAGTGCACCAATAGACAAGTGTTTAAGTGTCAAAGACGAACGGATCTATTTAATGTTGTATTGTCCAATTTTCTTCTGTGATATCGATAGACTCATCTAAGGCGTGATCGCCATGACAAATTTAGTGATTAGTGCAATCTTAATATACCTACGTATTTATAAGTGAACTCGCCGTTTAAGTTTGTATCTAGCTGGGCAATTGCAGCCCTGGAGACGATGTACAGCCAAATGTTTGTGTAAATAACAATCTATGTTTAATATTAAATGAAATATTTCAAATATAGTATCTACATGCAAATTATAAAAGTATTTTTCTTTCAGTAATAATAATTCATTATTCTATAAACGATACATAGATTCAAACATGCACGTAAATATAAAATTTTCGATCAAATCTGTTTCCAATCAACACGCTACACTTTGGGCAGTAACAATATTGTATTCATAAAAATTTATTGAGCCGAACTAATCTAATACAAGAAACACATAATCAGGTCGCACAGCAAAATTTATCGCTAACAATAAATCTAATAGAAAGCGCTTTAAACGCAAACATAAAAATGAATTATACGCCATCAACACAGAACCGCTTTCCAACTACGGAACGGTCGGTAATAAACTGAGCGGAATGATTGATTAATGTACCACTAACGCACACATTACAGACGTCAATCAACTGAGAGTTGGCGTGATAAAACAAGACTGCAATCACGCGAACAGCCGACTACCGCCCACCCGAATGACTTGTTTCACTATTCAGTATACGACGATAAATGAAAAGTATTATGTGAACATAATAGCAAAATATATGAGTTTTTTAAATAGAATTTTTAATAGAATTTCTTCACTTCTGTTAGTTGTTATTTAATCGAACCATACTATACATGTTTTTTTTTCAAATCGATAATCGTAACAGTTAAATAAAACAAACGTTTATTTCGTAGATTTCAACCAGGTAAATCACACAAATAAATCAGGCGCCATCGGACAAGAACATGTTTACGATTTAGATCTCAGAATTAAACAAAACAACAGTGTTTGTCTCACTAAGTTATCAATTCCTCAGTTTTTTATACGAATAGACGAAGAGCTATTTGTCATTTGCCATAAAAATATTTCATTTTCACACAATGCATGAAGACAGCGTTGCTTCGCTCAAAGTTACTCTCATTGCTGACAGCTGTGTTAAAATTCTCGCACAAACCCACCACTAGCTGGCCCGCGATCATGAAACAGGTTCTTAACTTACAGAAAAACGAATAACAAAACAATTTGACTTCATTGAAAAACAAAAAGATGAAGTTAGTACACGCAAGCGGGCAGGTATCATTAATAAAAGCCGTGAGCTGTCTGCCCGTTAATGTTGCTTTTTTAATAAATGCTATTTTGATTAGGCCCATGTCATGTCGAAAATTCAACTGTCAAATGTATAATTGGTCGCACGAAAAGGCAGAGAGGCAGGTGGATAGAGTAGTTATGAACAGAGGCCAAGCTTGAAAGTTTCGTGTTGGGTAATTGATTTTCTTGATGTATTATTTTATAAAACAACTTTATTCCCTCTAATCTTTTATAGCTTAATTTTTAAATGTCTCTATGATAAAAGGCATTCACGTTCATAATTCGAATGTGCAATGTAATTATAGCCAAGTTATTAAATGTAATGTATTTATATACGTAATAAAGTAATGTCGGCTTAATAAAAATTAAATTTTATCGTGATGGCTTATTTCGTCCCTACAGTTATCACACTGATAGTGGAATTTGAGACAGCAAAAGTTTATGGTGGTTTTACAGAATGAAAAATATAATTTATTCACGCCATTGATTCTAACAGGTGATTATATTTTCGATACTACAAGTATATGCCCTGATACTTCGTGACGGATTTATGAAATGAATCTGAAACACTGCGAAAGTTCAAATCTTAATTGGCTCGTTTCTGTGATTTAGGCGAATGGTTGTTTTGGGTTGTAGAAATGGGAAAAATAATAGAAAAATAAGATAATTAACCCAACGCCAATGAATTGAACTCTCGATAAATGTATTGATCTTTCAAATAACGTTTAAGATATACGTATGTTACACTGTAAATAGTTTCTGAATTTTTTATTTGCGACGCGAGGTCAACCGAATAAAAGAATATGTTCTTCATCTACAATGAAAATTGTAATTTCTTTGCCAAAACTCTTCAATCACATTCAGTTTAATAATATATTTATAACGTTGGCGAGCGTAAATGAAATTGCAATATAGTATACACGTTTTAAACCAGCAAATGTTCAGTTTCTGTCATAAAAATGTTTAAAACGAAACTGAAATAAAAATCTATTCGTTAGACATTAAAAGAAAGTTGGCTTGAGTAATTTTCATCCAAGACTCAATTGTCTTTCCAAGTCTGAGAAAATAATACCAAATCTTAAAAAAATGAATTCTTAAGGTTTCATTGCCATGACCATTAATATTACCCGATTAATTTAAAATAATCCAATTGAATTTATAATTGGAATTAAATTTATTGTTGTGGGTGAAGTCGCGAGCGATGTGTCTACTTATTGTACACGTGAAACTGGTATATTACAAAATTACGTTAATTAAAATTCGAATGTCCAAATGTCATCATTTCTAAGATACAGTTAAAAGATAATTACATAGCAGGTGTCTATTGAATAATTAATGCGTTAAATTAAAGATGTTTACAATATAATTATATTTAATTACACTCGTATTAACATGAATTTATGAAGTTGACGTTACATGCGCTATTCACACGACAGTTATTTGGATTTAATTATTATTGATAGGATGAATTTATTGGTATTAGGAATGGCTCGAATTTAAAAAAATGTTACAGTCAAGCAAGTGGAAATATGACACATCTACCTAAAGACATTTGTAAGTTATCATGATAGGAACTCATAATGAAAATTTTAAGTTAAAATTTTTCCAATCATAATGAATTTTACAATCTTATACAAATACCTACTATCAATTTGGCTTTCGTAATGCAACATTGTATTAATACAGCGTTAGAAATAAGGTATTAAAATATTAATTAACAGTTTATTATCAACTCTGTTTCACGGTTGTAAATCACAAAAGCTATAAAATTAACTATCTTGATATATTGACGCGGCTTTGACACAGTTATTTGTACAGCTCTATCGAGTTGCAACAAAGATAAATTCGTACTATTACCGCCATCTCTTGATGGTAAAGCGAACTAAGACGACGCGTGCAATTTTTATATTCTTCTGATATTACTTATTATTCCCACTTCTGATATTAGATATCTTTTACATATATATTTAAATGTACCAAAATGTTTATTTCTAAACCTTGTGTTAGTTAATAATAGGGCAAATATAAAACATTTAAATTGTCTCGGTGGTCGTGTTGGTTGCAAGCGCGACTACCGAACAGGAGGTCCTGGTATCAAATCCCGGGTTGGGCACTACTGGATTTTTCTAATTTAAATTTAGTAGTGGCTCGGAGGCTGGAATTGTGCCCGGTGTATGACAATAAGCTCACCAACTATTCCATAGTGGGACGTAAACGTAACTGATGAAACGTGGGAATGTGCTACATTTAATTAAACTGCAACAATCTTTATTTATCTTTAACAATATTACTTATTCGCAATGAATTATCATCAAAATAAATATATATCTAATAAATAATATATCTAACACGTGCTTATTTAATGAATACTTTTGGTTTACGTTGTCGAAATAAAATATAATGACTATGTTTTAATTAAATCTTTAATTAACAAACACGACTACAGCTTACAAGACGTCTGTTAAATTAAGCAACAGCTAGCGTGTTCGGTACTTGGATGGGTGAATGCTTGATAACCCCGTTTCCATGAACTAGGTATATCAAGTTTCCATGAACACTTCCTTTCTACGGAAGGTACGTTCAGTAGTAATTACTATAATTAATTAGTATTACAATACTCCAATTCAATTACTATAATTAACTAGTAATTATTACATAACGATGAAGGATTTAAGGCGATGGGAAAACATCCGATAAACAGATTAGACACTAACTCTATCTCGGCCAATCATCACTAAAGCAGCGTGGTGGAGTGTGGACCAAGTCTCACGCAGTTGCGGGCGAGGTTTATACCTAGTGGAATGTTAAAACAACTACAACGTTTATGGATACATGAAACAAAAGTAGCTATATCTGAATTAGGTCTGCGTTTTGGTACCATAATTAGACGTAAAAATGTTATGGCAAACAAATTTGTGCATCACCACATTGAATTTTGTAATACATTCGAAACACAAACAAATAAGCTTAACGTATTTATGATGTGCATAAGATACGTGATGAATCGTCAAAAGAGAAGCTTAAAGCGCTTATAATGCATTGAATGATTAATAATATACATCAGATACCGTGTTAGTGGTCTGATGTGATTATTAAAGAACAATATCCATACATGAATTGATAGGAACCGCTATTACTGCACATGACAGATTGTTCTATGTACGCCAGCACTACGACTACATGCGCTCCACGAGTTATTGATAACTACTTACTATTGATCAGGGACAGATGTTTCGTGTTATAGTTTATGTAAATAAACACGCAGTGGGTAAGTTACAACAGGAAAGATGAGAAAAGATTGATGCGACGTGCCTTTAATCCGTGCATCGAAATAACCAATTACGATTACCATAAACATAAGGCGGGGTAAATTAACATATTATCCGGGATGAATAATGCATTACCACACGCAGTTGAAGGGTTGCCTTCCCTTATACCACACTTTTATAAAACCCCGTTCAAAGACATACTGAATGATGCAAGCGGATTTACATATCCGCTTTTATTTCTCTCGAATTACAGGTAATATGTACAAAACTGAATGTTATATATAAATACATTTTTGTGTATGTTTGTGTGTGTTTTGTGGCTGCCTCGTTGGTCGTGTTGGTTGCAAGTGCGACTGTCGAAAGGGAGGTCCTGGGTTCGATTTCTGGGTCGGGCACTACTAAATTTTCTAATTTAGATTTTCTAGTATTGGCTCGGAGTCTGGATATGTGCCCGGTGTATAGCAATAGGCTCACCACCTATTCCATAGTGGGACGTAAACGTAACTGGTGAAACGCGGCAGTGTTTTACATTCCTACTGCCTACTTCTTCGGGAATTACAAGCGTGATGTTACGTTTTAACGATCTAGTCACAAATTATTTTTGTAATAAATTTCGAAAAATAGGGTATACATACCTTATGTTAGTGTTAGATATTACGTTAGAGTTAGAGTATAAGACAAAAGCATTGCAACGACAGCATAAGAAATGCTGATCCACTCTACGTTAAATAGTGTCCTAGTACTGACTAGTTCTAGTAGAAATCGTGACGCAAGCGTCACTTAACATTGTAGTCCCACATACGATGTGAACATGTTGGGATGTGTGAATGCACAGGATGTTGAGGTGTATAATAATTCACAACATATCGCAACATTGTCAACATAATCCAGTTGGGTCTCAACCTACACGTCACCGCTGTCTCCGAGAGTTTTGATGACGCCTTTATCGTGAGCGGACAGGGCACCTTGTGAGCTAGTTCTGGGAACTACTCTATCAAAGCTTATATGCATAGCTTCTACTCTCTTGGCTTTACTTCGAAATTATATACGTACATATTATATACTACAAAGGTATACAAAGGTATATTATACAGGAAATTAAGTTCATCAGCACGATAAACGGCCTCGATGGATGTGTTGGTTTTAAGCACGCCTGCTGATTCGGAGGTCGTGGGTCCAAATCCCGGGTCGGGCACTATTGGCTTTTTCTAACTTAGTATTTCTTAGTGGCTCGGAGTGTGCATATGTGCCTGATATAATTATGATAATAGACTCACCACCTATTAAATAGTGGGTTGTAAACGTAACTAGTGAAACGTGGGAGTGTACAACACTCCTCTGCCACCTCTTCGGGGATTACGGGCGTGGTATGACGTTAAGCTAACGGTATCGAAGTACTTGATATCGTCAATTATGATTACTCCCCGAAGCAATGACTGAAAATGGATAAAGAAATTCGTATGATATTACATCAGGTGGAACGTGACAACGGTGAATAATTGGTTTTACGAGTATGTTTGTTATTAAGCGTAAAAGTTTACTGTGTAGTATAATTTTGAAAATTTGAACCCCGAGGGGGTAAAAAGGGGATGAAGGTTATACAAAAATTCATCTCTTTTTAAAGAGGAGAAGAACATAAAAGTCGCTTTGATGACGTAGTTACCCATTAAATCGTACGGTAGTAATCGCACAATAAATGCGGTCAAGTCTCTTAGTACGGTTACAGAACTTGCTCAATGACAAATGACAAAATGAGCAATGGACATGTCGAAAAATAATATCAATGTTTTACTAATTATTTATAATGTTACAATTAAAGTCTATTAATTTAGTTCTTCAGATCATTTACTGTTAAATTATTCCCTTTTTTTTCAGATTGCTTTTGATTTAGTATTTATATTGATAAATATAGAAAAACGTCAGTTTCAATAGATATATTTTACATTCAGTATTCTCTACCCACCCCGTGAGAGATTTGGCGTGATAATAGAGCGATAATATACCGTTTACTGTACTATTCAACATTCGAGTGGAATTGAAATCAACAATGAAACCAAGATAACGTTAAAGTCGTCCGCCGCGGCATTATTATTCAATAAGTCGGTTTACACGAACGTCTAGAGAATAAAAAGTCGATCGGGCGAAGTACTAGTAAGACCAACTTTATACTGAGTACTAAAGCGTCGACAGAGTTCGCGATGAACTTAGTGCTCGCGAGTAGGTTCTGACCTGACAATGACGCGATCTACGATATGCTCCGTTATAGGTACAACAATGACAGCTAACAGAGCTGTATGCGTGAATTCTGCACGGATACAAAGCTGTGCAGCATTAATTCATTTCAATTTTCAATGTAAAAATCTTTAATATGAACCCAACCCAAAGTTCGTCTTCAACGCAACGTTTCATGTATTTCAAGTTTTTATTCATTTTTTAATTCGAACACTCGCTCGTTAATTTATTTTTTCAAAAAACAATGAAAATAATATCTAGGTATATAAAAATATTATATAACTAGAGAACATGGTATAAATCTAATAATGAAATACATTTTATTTTATTTTATATTATATTTTTAAGTTTTATTGATTAATTGTTTAAGCGTTCCGCTGGGAGACAGCAGATGAACCACAGCGCAGCAGCGCGGGTGACAGTTTTAACGCGCGCGTTACTCTGACTCTTCTCCGTAATGACGCGTTTTATGATACTGTGATTAAAATCACAACGACTGTATCAACTGTGTAGATGCTGAATTTCAAATATCATAACATGACGTCACGCTTGTATTTCCCCAGAGAGGTAGGCAGATGTAGCATCCTCTCGCGATTCACTAGTTATGCGGCCCGTAGAATACGGGATGAGAGATGATGAATTTCACCCTCCGAGATACTATTGGAAATATTAATTGTCATAGCACATCAGGTCTGTAAGGATAGGGGTATATGGCACTCAGTGTTCTCTGCCTACCCCGTAAGGTACTTTATAATAATATATACTTTATAATAATATTTATAATAATTTCGTAATGCTAAAAGAATCAGGTGTAAAGTACATACAAGTGACATACTTTTGTTTACACCTATTTATCTCTAAGCGTCCGGCGATAATATATAGAAACTAAAAAATAAAAGTATATTCCACATTCTGTTTCAATTTCAAAAATGCATTGAACCACAAAAACATTCTATCCGGGTAAAGATACTAAGACATTTAGTATCGTTTGTTTTTTGCTTTAATGGGAAAGCTCCGGGTTCTACAGCATTGTCCCAGTAGGAAAGGCGTAGGAAATTTTTCCAATGATAATGTACAATCACGTATTATGGCTGCGACCCATTAACATCTGCTTCCTGGGCGCAGATTTCATAACATAGCTAGGACAGGCATACAACATACTCCTCCACGCTACTCCATTTTGTATAATACGGCATAGATGCAATGACCAACAGATATACTTACAATGTAATGTCATGCAGCCTGTAGGGATAAAGATATTTGCTGCTTGGTGCCCTCTACCTATCCCGTAGGGGACTTGGTGTGAAGATATGTATGTTTCGTATGCTATACTATGTAAATCCGTGTGCTAAAGGATAAATTGTAATTAGCTTTCTTTATTGTATTAAGAGAAGTATTACTAAACGTAAACGTACTCGTAACTGGTGAAACGTGCGAGTATACCTACTACACACCTCTGCCTACCTCTACGGGGATTACAGGCGTGATGTTACGTTATTATTAAACTAAAAAGAAACGAACATACTCCTATCTGAACAATGAAACGCTTATGAAGGCTTTCATTAGAACAGCTACGACAA
>DWDV01002425.1:0-11625 GCA_018245615.1 Mimoniades ocyalus
TAGATATGTTTGACAGCTATTATTCCCTGCCTACCCCGTGAGGGGTCTGGTTTGATGATATGCTAATAATAATTTATTTAACTAATGCATCACCTTTTTATTCTGTTTAAGGGGGGAGGGGGGGGGAACATTTATAAGGTACCAAATATCCTAGTTTATGAGGGACTCTTAACGCACTGAAATTCCATCGGTGGCATTCCTCTGCGCTAGCCGGAAGACTACGGGATCTCCAGCGGAACGGATCGGTATCTTCCTAGCGGGGCGTCCCTGCGAGCCCTACTCCTGAAAGAGGCATAATACCTTATACCACCATCTCCGGTTCCTATGACAGTATGCGATCACACATACTCTCCTCTTTCTCGGAAATGTTAACACATCAGTTTCGAACTCGCACTCTAACCGCTCGCAACCTCTGAAACCTCCCTTTAGTCGTCTCTTACATCAGGCACGAAATACCGTAGCTTGTGTTCTGGGCCTGATCTACAGGGACAACTAATGTATTACCTATTCCATCTGAACTAGAATTGTAGTTCTAATACTTACACGCGTATTACCCTGAGGTTCCATCGTTTTGAGACGCTACAATAGCTGGTAGTGGTTCATATGGTGGTATATACTTTCCATATTGTTCCCATGCGCTTATGTAGTAAATGGGTAGAAAAAGGGTGAATATTACATTATAACGGTATACACCATCATATCAAATCAAATCTATAGCTTTATTTGCGACACATTTGTTTTTCGTTAAACATGATATGGTACGTTTCATCACAATTTCTGACTTATTCTACCATTACGGCATGCAAACTTAAAAATTTCATGAAACAATCTTTATGATATTATCGTAGCAGTGACAGCCTAGTGGTTTGAAATTCGACTTCTTGCTCTCTCTGTCTCAGTCTCACTCTCCCGCGCACCTCTTAAAAAAATGTGTGTTTTAAGATTGAATATAACTTGCTACAAATTGTGAGAAAACCAGCACACCTTAGAGTTCTCAAAAAAAAGAAGTTCTCTAAGGCGTGTGAATTCCGCCAACCCGCTCTTGACCAGTTAGGCAGACTATGGCCTTAACCTTCTCATTCTGAGAGGAGACCCATGTTCCAACAGTGGAACGATAAAGGGATCGGGATGAAAATCTTTATCGCTTAATAACCTTGGCTTTTTATTACTAAATAACTTTGGTATAATTATAAATTATAAAAAAATGATCGCAATTGACTTTAGTAAGCACTCTACCTAAATTTAGTTCTGACGAAATATGCAGATGCATACAATCAAATGGTTTTTGATAAATAAAAACCTTTCCTTTGTAAAAACTAAAGCTTAAAGTCGGGCCGCCTTACAACACAAGTTTTGAAAACATTTTTTTCTTGCCCGCGCCAAGCCGTGCATAAGACATTTTCCAAGGCAAAAAAAGTACCTTGCTCGAGTGAGATACTAACTTCGTAAAGTACTATTTCACTCATACAAAAGAACGGGGGCAAATCATAAAAGGAGATTAGAAAGGAAAATTTCAGGGAAAAATGTTAAAAATGCTTCTGTAATTAAGAACCAAGAAGAATTAAAAACGTTTTATAATTTTTTCTCTTTAACTTTGTACCTATCTAGAATATTATTAGCAAAGAATTATATATTTTCATATTACATATGAAAATCTTATTCAATTAATGTTAAAATAAAGAAACTGTGTTTACTTGTCTATGGATATAAAGTAATCTTTACATTAATAAATAGTTACAATTCCGAATAAATCGTTTATCTTTTATATTAAAGGAAAATATACTAACAAAGAATCCGGCACAAGTAGCTCTCGATGCGAATTAAGTAACAAATCACGTCACAGTAACAAAATTTCATTAAAGTAGTTATGTAGAACTTTTAACGGAACGTCTATCATGGTCTCGGTGGGTACCACTTATCAGATCTCCGCCGTGCAAGCGACGGTACCGCCAACTTGATGTACTTCCACGAGCGGCGGTGGAAAGTTAACGTTTAAATCATGCAAACTTGACGCAACACAGCTCTCGAACTGGTCCAATTAATAGAAAGCAGCGGTAAATACCCGCTACAGTGTACACATCGAGCCGTGTACAAACAAACCAATCACCACCCTATGGGTACGTGTCCCTAAACCGCTTTGTTTCACAACTTTGAAGTGGTTACCTGAGCTGTAAAGCAACTAGTGTGTTATTGTACAGCGTTAGATCCGAACAACGGTCACAAAACATATATTTATAGAATGTACATGTTTCGTATTAAAGACAATAATATTGCGTTTTATAACAAATGGATTTCTAATAGTGGCTCAGAGTCTGGATTTGTGTCCGATGTTTGGCAGTAGGCTCATCACCTATTCCATAGTGGGACGTAAACGTAACTGGTGACAGGTGGGTACACTCCTCTACCTACCTTTTCGAGGATTATAGGTGTGATGTGTACGTATTTTAAGTTCTAGTTCAAAGTGATGATAACCCTATTGTCTATCTGTACAAGCAATTTCAGTTACAAAACACTCATGTTAGTACTGTTCTAAAAGACACTGAAACCCTTTGTACAGTTCTATAGTACATTACAAACCGATTTCTGCAAAACAGTACTGTTTGAGCTATTGTGCGTCTGTTCGAGGGATGTTAATTGGTTTCTCAATGACGGTAGCGCTTGTGCTGCCACGCTGTGGCTATTAGACGAACCTCCATGTTTTAGGTTTTGACTGAAATATTTCTTACGTAGAGTTGCGTATGTCCGACAATAAAATTAAAATCACAATATTATTTGATGTATGATTTATGCTTGTTTGACTCATAATTAGGTACATGAGATATAACACTGGCAACCCAAAATCAACACTCGAGTTACTCATAATTGTACAAAAATATTACAGTTAATTTTTTAATACAAATTATTAAATTACAAAAAGCTTTATGTCAGCCGCGACTGAGATGCGACTGGCGGAAGCTCATGAAGAAAAACATAGGTACATAAGAAAAATGAGGAAAAATTATGGTCATAGCGAAGTCTCATAAAGAAAAATTATTGGGAAACGACGTACGCGAATTAAGCCCGTTCATGTTTAATTTAAAATGAAAACAGCATTACGGCTACTTGTTAAGCGAAAGATCATACTTCACGGTTAAAGAGACAGTTGCATTTAACAAAACAAAAGGTATATTCACAGCAGAACAGTGCTTTACTCGCATACGTTATGCAATATTTTTCTTAATTTGCTATTTGAGAATCACACTACGTAAAGTCTTAGCGGTCTGTGTCCGGGCGCCGTCCATTTCGAGGCGGAGAAAGAATACGTTCTCCAACCCTATGCCAGGATACAGGGTGTCGTAAGAAGAGTCTAAACCCGGCGCTGGCAGATCGCGCCATACCGCGATCTGCCACCCGGGATTTGAACCTAAGACCTCCCGTTCGACAGTCGCGTTTGCAACCAACTCGACCACTCAGGCAGTACATGCACTCCTCTGCCTTCGTTTTTGGGGATTACAGACGTGATGTTACGATGTTACTTATATACAAATATTATACCTCTAAAGGTTATACTCGTAGTTTAATTATTTACACAGAAGAGGCATTAAACACTAGTCTAATTTCTAAACAACGTATAAGGCACTGTATTAAAATAACTAACTGAGCAGCGAACAAAATAAAACTTAGTATTATTAAAAATAACAGGTTCAAAATTCACTTTTCAAACTTTGCATAGTCAGTTGCATAAAGTTCATGTTGCTTTATAGTTGGCTTTTAAACTGAAATATGCGGAGTTTCGCCTATACAATAAAATGAAGAAAAATATCCATTACATTTTTGTCTCGCTAGATCACGATACAACTGGTTCTCTGGCTGTTTATGAAGTTAATTTTATTTCCGTTATATACAAATAACGACAGAATTAATGTTCAATGAATTCTACTTGAAATCTTAGGGAAGCCGCGACTTGCTTTTTGTAAGACAAATAAAGTTTGACTGATAGGGGAGTCAGAATTTTCCGAAACCGGCGTCCATGTATGAATAAAGTTACTATAATCCCGAATATCCATATATCCCCTTTACTAATTTCAATTGTCTAGTGGAAGATTCCCACACAGTATACGACTCCAGTCGTATGACGGGCTCAAGCCATTCAATGTTGAGCTTCACGTCAGAGGAATGACAAAGAAAAAATGTTATTTTACAAAACGTAACAACGTAAGCGGCATATTGAATCACACATAACTCTGTTATTCCCGTATTTACGGAACTGTAAATAACATTGCACTAAAGACTGGTGCAACTACAGTTGTTGTTTTATCACTGTCAGACAGTAACTAAAGTAAGTAATTGTGTTTTTACAACGTTGTGGATTAATTCTATTTATTACATATAATAGAAATTCGTACTACCATCGAAAATTGTAGACATTTCGTGTCGCCATCAAACTATGATCACGGATTGTCATCGATAATGAATTGTTGTCGGAGAGTGTTCGCAGGTTGATGAAAACAAGTATTCATACAGGCATATTGTAAACATGACAGCTTTATAATATATAAATTATGATACGTCAGCTTTTATATGTTAGATGGACTATCGGCGTAAACAATGTTATAACGCATGATATTATAAATATTAAGTAGGCGACATAAGAACTTACTTCAGCCTGATTCAATCCTCTGCTACATATAATCCTCCCCTAATCAACACCCCTACGTGCTTTTACAGGGGGTTTTTGCCCATAAGCTCCACACTAAACGTGCGGATGGGGGATCGCAGATAATAAATTCACGCATCGCCTACGCTTCTGGCGGTCGGCAGCCAGAATATTTAGTTGCACCTACAGAGGCTGTGCTGTATCACCGGTACGCGACTGGCCCGTTGATTCACCGGTAAATGAACTCGACTGTTACGTTTATGTATGTACCTTATCATCCGTCTAGTTACCATAGCCCGAGCTCTCTTAACGTTTCCTTAGAGATCAGATGTCCTTGTGTGGTGATGTCCCAAGATTTTTATTAAATACATACATAAATATATATCGCGGTATAAAGTGCATAATATAAAAGTTTATAAAGTAGTAGGTAAAAAACCTCATATATTATTCTAGGATACGAGTGACATTAGTATGGACCAATTTATGAAAACGTTTGGACAGACAATTTGTCGCCTATCACAATGTGAAAGCAACAATCGATTATTTGACAATAAAAAAGGTCCGGGGACAGTATCAGTTCAAAATCAGTTGCTGTTTTCTTAGGAACTTAAATAAACTCACCAAATCACATTCACCAACACAAAATATATAAAAGTGTCTTAGTGGGACAATGTTGGATGGAAGCTGAAGTGAATTATTATTTAAAGTGTATTTCCTGTATCTATGTAAATATTGTATACTGTTTTTATGCTCCAATATTCACCATAACAAATAAAGGTTTAGACGGTTATTAGACATAAGATGTCAACAAGTAAATAGCTGGTTGAAGAAGAATTTAAAGAAAAAAAAATGCTTTTTTTCCTCGGCCTGATTAAATCCCATTTTGGACGTTACAAACGCGTCTGACACGATACTAAACCTTCGTCAAGCTTACAGAAATACACGTAAAACCACTCGGGCATCTGAAAGGAACATAGCCGTGTCGGATCACGTAGGAACACGCAAGAGGTAACTAAAATTAAATGAAAAGTCGAGATGAAGCATTCAACTGAAAAAAATATTAATGTCTCCTTTGTGTAATAGCATATTACATTTAGAACTATGTCTCAATAAATGTCGATCATATTATGATCCTTATCAGATATACGAGTAAACGTTTTTGTGTCTCAATTATGATTAGTGTTTTCTTTCATGATTGTGCAGGACTAAACTATGCTGCTCCAGTGCAAAATGACTTTCTTTTTAAGTAGTAAAGAAAACCAATGAATTTTATTAATTAATACCTGTAGATACCAGGGCCGAATACTTAACGTGCCCATCAAGGAATGGAAGCACAATTGGAAATTTGTCACCTATCCTATCCTATCCTATCTTATCCTAATTACCTATCCAAGTGCCAACTGCCCCTAGTGTTACTTAGTTTACAGTTCGATTATGATTTTCTATGGCGTCGATGATATAAGCGGTTGGACTATAAAATGCATGTTTTTATAAAACAATTTTATACACATCTTTAGGCTAGTAAAAGACTCCTGCAATTTAAAAGAATAAAATATAGCGAATAGAGGACGAAAAATAGGTGAAACTACAGTGGCAGTAGGCGTCTATGCGGGCACAAAATTTCGTACTCTGTCGAAACCTTTTTCACATCTACTGTTGCCTTGATATTACAAATTCCAAGCTTTGTACTCCAACGTTAGCTAACTTACAACAACTGCATAGACAGACACATATGCGATAAAGCGCATTAGAGAAGTTAATTTAGTATCAGCTAAACACGATTCGATTGCAAACAACGTTCAACTTGTAATGCACATGCACCCAAATGCCATTTACACGTTTTATTATAATGAGAACATTCACATCCTTATAAAACGTGGGAATGACCCGTTTGCTACCGCGGTGGTCATATCAATTTGCTAACTCAATAATTTTTAATAGGATTACATGAAAATAGTGAGGTAGAATGGTATTTCGTGTCATGTAAAATTTTGTGAAAGGCTGCAGGCAGAAGATGGAGGCCTATGTCCAGAAGTGGACTAAGATAGATTGATGATGATATTGATGATATAAAATTTGATGTGTGTCCTATCGTATAATACAATTCTATTAAGAGAGTACGCATATATATATCTGATTGAAATGTTTATGAAAATAATTTCCAACAGTTCACCGATGACGCAAATAGACGCCTACAGATTGTATTAAAGGGACACTATAATTAAAACAGCTGAAATGTTTTGCTTCTAATTAAGATGGCACACAAAACGGCTAACTCAGTCCGTTTGCAAATTAATACTACCTAGCCGTAACTTCTGAGGAATTGTTTTCAACTTTTTCTTGTTCGGTGAATTCAGCAGTTGTCAGGCGGCCGGGAGCTTTTTTAGTTGTTAAATTGGAAATAGCTGAATTTTTCTTACGTAGCCCAGTTAACGTCCCGTTTTCTTTCATCATTTCCATGACTGTTTGAAAAAGTTCCACCTAGATCCTGCGGAACGTTAATTTTGAGTTCAGATTTGAAGCATTTAATAATTTAGATTTTCTTATTTACTAATTTAGATTTACTAGTAATGGCTCGGAGTCTGGATGAGCGCGGTATATGGAAATAGGCTCACCACCTATTCCTCAGTGGGACATAAACGTAACCAGTGAAACGTGGGAGAGTTCTACAGTCCTCTATTTACCTCTTCGAGGATTACAGGCGTGATGTTACGTAGATTTAACCGATTCTATTTCGAGGACGATTCTAAAAATTTTATCATCCAGGCTCACTTTTGTTATTATCGGGCGAGTGAAATCACTCATTTGATTGTTGTCGTGCAACTGCAGTTTTTGTTAAGCCGGGAGTGTTGAACAGGCTCTTCAAGGTCAGGCTCAGACAGATTTTTTAGCTTCTTAAAACTACTAAGCTTTGTGATGTACTCAAAAGTTGGGTTCGTCATCAAAAATTGTTAATATTAAAGGATAGAGGAGTTGTGAAAATACTTATGATCCTAAACACGACATCAAAATCTTATAATGTAAGTCCAAGTGACATTTCTCTAGAAAAAGTGCTTTCATTTACGTTTGTTAATGGGATTTATTATGTTCGTATATTTGATATTCCATCCATCCATAATTATATACAAATATAAAAAATATGAGTATTCAAATCTAAACAAAAGCATAGCATGTTTTAAAAGTTACCTAACGGACTTGTAACTTACAAATAATTGAACTGTAACTGAAAAAAAATAAAAGAAGAAATTGATGAATTCAATGGTTAAATGATAAAAATATTTCAAGGGCTTGTACTCCTTTGTTTATTTTAAGAAATGCAACCGAAGCAAACATTTGTTTTTCGTAAATAACAATCAGAACTTAACCAAACAGCCAAACCAAACTTAACCAAACTTTAGGAATTTTAATTGTTATTTCATGTTACATTTACCTTATTTCTTGAAAATCTGTATAATATAATTTCACATTGTATTTAAAATACGATTTCATTAACTATATAGTACTTCTAGGCCTATTGTTAAGTCAGATTAGAAAAGTTTGCCTCGTTAAATTTTTATGTACAAAAGTAATTAAAAGTGACCGCAAGAATTTTGCAACTAAAGCAATCGAGTTTCAAAAAGATATTTGCCGGTATTAATTTACATAACTTTAAACAGCAATAATAATAGGTATTAACGAACGAGTCACGAACAAAAAGCCTTAGGTACAATAAAGACCGATAATAAAGTTCAACCATTAAAATTACCGCGATTTAAACGCGCCAACGGGGACAAATAACAAACGACAAATTAAAGCTTCACATTACTTTTAAAAGTGAAATCCTTTATGAAATCCTAATTACTTTCTGCCAAGCTTTTGTTGTGAATTTTTCCAGTATCAAATATTTGACTTTCCGATCGAAAACATGTTGTTCTTTGTTAGGTTAATATTTTATGTTGATTATATTTTCAATTATCTCATGTCGAATCTTGACTTGAAGTTTATTGTTATATGTACAATCAATGGTTGGTAATTTACAAGCATTGGGGTTTTTGCTAAAATTGTAACCTATTATTATTCAGTTGAACTAACACTTAGGTACAATTTATCAGATGGAAATAGTAATCAAAGCAATTATGCTTTGATATTAATTGACGCGCACCAATTTGCTATGGTTCAAGCGTACTCTTATACTTTTTAGTAGCAATCGGAATGTAACATACCAATTTATAAAAAAAATAGCTCGACCTGAACAATTGCTGGTTAGATTAATCAGAGTTTACACTGCTCCTTTATACTTTTTTTATTTAGCAATAGGCTCTCGTTCGACTGCTATATCACCTGATGGAAAGCGAGATGCAGCTTATGTAGCACTTATGTAGCAGCTTCTCTAAAAACTGTCTAAACACTCATGTCTTGCATTATTCCAGGTTATACGAATCGGGAAAATAGAATACTTGATAGAATGTTATCGAGAACACTAAGCTACGCGGGTTTCTTCAGATTGTTTCTTCACCCATACAGCAAGTTAAAATTTGAATACGGGTACTTAGTTTTGCTAGTAGAGCGTACTAGAATTCGAGGTGAATATCATCAGAATGAAAAGCTGAAGTGCAACTCACTAAGCTATCCACGTTTAATTAAAATTCGTATTATAGACACAATCACACGCACATCTCCCAAAGCGTAAAGTAAGTAGAGATGCTATTGTCTCTGAAATATACCATCGGTAAATTACAAAGATCGCCTTGGGACAAAATAGGCACGACGAAAATGCCAATATCTCTGTCCCGCTTACTCGGGGCGCCTTCGTCAGCTCGTTCCAAAATAAACTCGACCCGTAGGGAACAGTTGACGAATTTTTAAATTACAATTTGTTTGTCAACTCTTCCCATACTTATTTTTTTTGAACGTAACAATACGCCTGTAATCCCCGAACAGGTAGCCTGAAGAGTGTAGTTCACTCCCACGTTTCACCAGTTACGTTTTTATTTCCCACTATTGAATAGGTGGTGAGTGTATTGCCATGCACCGGGCAAATTCCAGACTCCGAGCGACTATTAAGAAATCTAATTTAGAAAAATCTAATAGTGCCCGACCAGGGATTAGATACCAGGACCGCTCGATGATTAGTCGCACTTGCAACCGACATGACTAACTAAGCAGTATTTATGTTGATTTTAAACAATAAATAGAACGTCAAGGCCTGTTAGGCTAATGATTTTCCGTCAACTGTTAAATAATTAATATTAGTCTTACTTTAAAACAAAAGTAACAGTCGGTATGGTATCACTCATCACTAAATTAATCTATGTAAGCAAAGTTAAAGATGGGAGAGAAAGGTTCATTGATCTTGATTGAAAACAAGAAAGTTGTTTTCACATCAAAGTTTCCACATCAAAAATAATTTATTATTTTGTACGGAAACTTCTAAATGTATATCTAATTAACTAACGTTTCAACAGAATTTGACCTATTTGGTCACAGGTCTTCCAGGATTAGTGAGTTTGGTTTGAAATATTTATATTAAAAACGGACGCGGTAGCAACTGTATTACTTATATTTAATACGCGAACAGTAACTGTGTACGGAAAAACCAGCTGATTCTAATTTTGAATAAACTTTGTAAACTGATGTAGATGTTGTAAACTGTCTGATTTACGCTCATACAATTTAAAACTTAAATTTAATATTCGTGTTGGTTGCAATAAAAAATACAATAGGTAAATATGGTCAATATTTTTCATTTTAGGAAGTTTTGTAAGTTGGTATAATATTTCAGGCGTCTTGCAGCTACGTGTGTGTGTGTGAGAGAGAGATGTATGCTTAATAGGGGGACGTAAAACGCGTTGCAATTTAGTCATACTATACTAGATTTATGATAATGCTGAATTATGTATTCACTGGATGTTATTTTAGATTGCTGTCACGTGCAAGAGATTATTTGCAGTTTTTTTCTACAAAGTTAAAAGCGAGACAAGATTGTACAATATTCTATTTTTATCTCAGTGAGCACAGCTATATTTTACGCTAGAAAAATATAGCAAAATACTACCTAAGCCATCTTAGTATTTTATCTGGTAATGAATAAATACCGCAGGTATCAAAGTAGGTTGGGTAGCTTTAATAAAATGGATGCTAACATTTTTAAAACGAATGAAATTTTTAAAATATATCTCGAGGGGTGCAATAACTATTATTATATCTGCAAGACAAGGCCCTTAGCAGTAGGCTGAGAACTTAGTATTTTATTAATTCAAATTGTCCTTTTACCGTCATAAAATATTTATAAAGCATTATTTTCAGTTAAACCATAGTCATTATTATCCCAATTAGTAAATAATCCAAGGGTAGATAGTAATCTACCCTTGGATATAAACCTCAGAATGAAACATAAATCGATAATATATTTTCTAGCCCAGAAAATATTGATCAAGAGCTCTCGGGGTTTTTCATTTTAAAAAATCAGTATTAGTTTAAGCTTCCTAAAGTATTCATGCCTCAGAGCACCTACTTATTTTTATATAAAAATGCAATCACTTGTTTACAACACTAAGCATTTATTTCCCAATGCTTCGCAAGGGGACAACAGCTGGCGGAAGTGACTGTGGTTATGTTGACAAACTCTACATAATATGTACATATAATATGCGTAGCTTACTGCGCCTTCTATAGTGTTCCGATGTGGAGAGATAATACATAGGTTTCTGAAGGCTCGTTACCCAATTACATAACCAGAAGCTCACTTTGATATAGGTTCGCATTGTCAAATCTGCAAGTCAACCGATTCGACCTTTATTTTGTAAAACCTTAAGACACCTAAGTAAATTAGTGTATTTTACCAAAGATATTTCAATGAAGGAATATACATACTGTAGTGGAGGAATAAACTGTAATAATCATTTTACAAAATTTTCTGTCTGCCGTGCAGCTCTTAGACTTGATTTAAAATCTTATACCTAATAATAACCATCCCGATAAACAACTTACATAGCACATGAAGGTCAAAT
>DWDV01002426.1:0-11623 GCA_018245615.1 Mimoniades ocyalus
CGGGTGAAGCTGGAGTGCCGGGCGAGTGCGCGCCCGCCGCCCCGCATATCCTGGTACAAGGACGGCAAGCCTGTTGCCGACATCGCTCTTAGGAGATTTCGGGTGCAGAATTACAGGTAATACTTACTACTTTTGCTAGATGAATGTAACTGAATGTAACAATATTATAATAAGGTCCATGTTAGCTACGGAACTAGTGGAGGTACCTCTCCATTCGCGTTAAAACAGACGACTTTAGATTCTCTTAATACTCGTAACATACCAGATTCAGCAGATTCATAAATGATAACGAGTACACATTTTTCAATTATTTGGTGACATGTCCATCCTAGCATTAGGTTAACAGCGCATTGATTTCCGGTTTCGGGATTAGGTGCAAAAACCGTAAAAGTCCATATTCCAGTTACTCCAGTAAGATGTAACCCCAGTAACCCAGTAGATATAAATGTAGGTATACAATAATTATAGTATTTGAGTATTTATCAGTTCACCTACTTAACATATGAAATGCTGGAGAAACCATACTCAAAATATCAGGTTATTTCTACAGAACAGCTCTACATAAACTGGACACTGGTGTGTATATTACATCACACGCAGTGTAACGACCCAATTAACTTGTCTATAATAAGCCGCTGATCTTGATACAGAGGGAGACCGTGTCCAAACACATACAAGCTTCACGTGGTGCTTACATTAGCGTCTTTGGTCTATGCCGTCTGTTATACGCTCAAATGGACCTAGACTATTAACACTCGTCATAATCGCAATACCATTCATAGACGATCTATCGGACGAAGCAGAATGGGTACACAAATATCGTTTATCCAAGAAATCGAATATAAAAAAGTAATAAACCATCAGTAGGTATAGTATTAGTATTTTTATCAATAATTTTTTATTTAATATTGTCTCATAACCAACATTTACCTGTATCACTATTTATCTATTGTATTTCTTGGTCGAGTACCTAGTTGGCAGTGCGACTGCTGTTTGAGAGGTCCTGCGTTCGAATACTCGGTTGGATACTATTAGATATTTCAAACTTAGAATTTCTAGTTAAAATTTCGAGTAGTAGGTCACTGTCAGGATTTGTGCCCGGTGTACAGCAATAGCCTCACCTTATACATTTTCTCACCCTCTACCTCTCAAGACATTTTAATCATCGAATAAAATGTCATCAACTCATCTTTTCTAAGGATGATATTCCTCTAAATATTGGGAATATTATCTACTATTTTGTTTTTCTTTTCATCGTAAATAATTATCACAAATATCAAAAATGTTTATTCTTCTTTAAAACTGAATCATAAAAACTCAGATAAACAAGATTACTCATCACAGTAGCCGCGAACCTGGATGACCAAAGGCGTCACTTCTCCAAAGTAGGTACAACCATAAAACTAAAGTTTAGTGAAGTCTTGATAAAAGATAATAGTCCTTAACTCAATGCAAAAGTCTCAACCGCACACGCAGCTGGTAAATAATTGGTTCAAGCAATTGTAACGAATTGCTGCAGGAATTACACGGCTCGTTGGTTGGGGACAGTATTTACAGGAAGCAGACATGTCTGGATGGCTTCTTGCAATAATTGCAAACATAATATGTATAACCAAATAAACGTATTGTAAAAAGGACAGTTTTCGAATTTGTGTACGTCCTATTGCGTGATTAGAATTTGAACATTTTTTCAAAATTTGGCCTTATGTTTATTCCTATTTAAACATCGTGAGATCCACCTTGTTTATATCCAAAATATTCAGTTTTAAATTAATATATAGGTAGTATCTCGATCTTTATACCTACTTCAAGTTAAAATTATCTTTCTGTCTCTCTAATTGTTCGATGTTGTGAATAGGTTCTTGAGATATATCATCACTAGATTGCTATCGAATTATATGCTACTACTGGACATGAGTCACTATTAACAAGATCAATGCGTACAGCACACCACATTATTCTCTAGATAAATGTTGACAGACAATTCCAGTTTTTGTCAGGATTCACACAAGTTCTATGAATCTATTTTATAAATATTTTATGACTGCTCCGAGCTGTCCTAATTAGCAATACCTCACTCATTTAGATAAACTTGTAGTAGATTGTGATCGAAATTTCTACTTATTTATTTACATATATATAAAAATACGAACAATTCCCGTAGAAATAATAATCAAATAATCATTATTAATAAGATTACACACATTTCTTTATTTCTTTTTTTAAAAGACTATATTATCATACCTCCATAGAAAAATATAACGTGATAGTACCTAGGTCTTATAAAAAATATTTGCAAATTGTATGCAATAAGAATGACACATGACTGTTTCGTTGTTCGTGTTGGTTGTAAGCGCGTCTGCCGATCAGGAGATCCTGGGTTCAAACCCCGGGTCGGGCGCGATAGGATTTTTCTAATTTAGACTTTCTAGAACCGTCGGGATATCGATATGTGTCCAGTGTATGGCAACAGACTCACCTCCTAGTCCATAGTGGGACGTAAATGTAACCGGTGAACCATGGCAGTACACTACACTCCTCTACCTACCTATTCGGAGATTACCTACATGCGTGAAATTACGTTACGTCTAAATTTATAGACAGGCTAAATGAGTGTTCTACCGGATTCAAGTATACCCACTAGTGAATGCTTAATTTTCCTCCAGTGAAAGTCGCCGACGAAAGAATGTCGAAGCACATCTGTCTGTTTGTCTTTTTGCTTTTGCTTTGCTTTGTTCAGGCACAACGGTGATTATAAGGTAATTTTCCTAGGAATCAGTTTACCTCGAATTTTCCATTGAACAGCACGCATCTGACATTAAATCTCTTTAATTTCCAGAAGGCGCTCAGTTCTAGTGATAAGACACGCGCGACGGGAGGACTCGGCGTCGTACGAGTGCCGAGCGCAAGGCGCAGTGGGTCCACCGGCGATAGCGACAGCTAACGTCAGCGTCCTGCCCCCAGTGCCGACTGCTCCAGACACATGTATGTTTGTACAACGTCTTTTGTACAGTAGTCTCAGCCACAGTCTGCGAGCATCATATCAAAGTATACGTTCAGGTGTCTTAGTTTCACATTTCCCAGTCTAACACCGGAATTAGAATCTAAATAACTTATAGAACATCTCTCCTAGTAAACAAAACAGTCGTACCGATCTGTACTTTATCATATTTCAGGATTAATTTATACCTATGTTATACAATGTCCAACCTAGTGTGATTTTAAAGTGGTAAACTTTTTTTTCAACAATATATAACCCAAAATGTTCTATAAAGTACCATACCATCGTGAAATACGACAGCAGTCATTCTGTCGTCTCGACTATCGTGCCAATTTCCTTGACTACCGTGTCGCGTATTGTTTACCGATGTTCAATACCGGTTCGATGTAATTCTGCGGGAAACTCAGCTGGCGATTCCTTGAAGTCGATCCGCAAACAATGCAGACATGAAGGCCAATGGGATGATCAGTTACGTATCGCGAACAATTAGCGGTCTAACTGATATCGACGGCATTGTTTTGACGCTTTTTGTAAAGCGTCCGTTATAAGAAATGTAGTGTTAACCTTGCATGACGAGGCGTACACAGACGTGTTAAATTGTTTTAAATTCTATTGAATTCTTTACTATACATATATGTCCCCTAATATATGCCAATCTACTCGATCTAGGACCTTATGAATCCAGCTGTATCAGTCAGATAGTCAGACCTTTTGGTAGGACGACCTACGTTCGTTTTGCCGAGACCGGGCCACCATTCGATGACTCGCCTTCGCCATCTATTCTCGGTCCATTTTATATCCTTAAGTGACATTAAATGCATTGTTTAATCTATTTCAGCATCACTCGGCGCGCCGTGTCCGATGCCCGACCCGGCATCTTATTGCCTCAACGGGGGCACCTGTCTATTCTTTGAGCTTGTTCAAGAACAAGCTTGCAAGTAAGTCATTACATTTCATGTTGTTATGCAAAGAGGTTGTGATGTTCATTTTCAAGTTTACCGTGACCGTGATAAAGCCGGCGGGCCTACTACTCGAATATAGGTATCACATTTTGAAAATATTGTCTTAAAGACATAATAATGACTTTAATGAAGGGACTTGGCTTTTTGGGGACAAATTTTACTAATTTCTAAATAAAACTTACATAGGATCATTCATATAGGCTCACCACGAATTCCATAGTGGGACGTAAACTTAACTGGTGAAACGTAGGACTGTTCTACATTCCTCTACCTACCTCTTCGGGGATGACAGGCGTGATGTTACGTTTAGGATCATTCTTACAGTTCAACTTTTCCTAATGGAGTAATATTTTGCAGATGCCCGGAAGGCTTTAACGGGCAGCGCTGCGAGAACAAGGACGTATCAAACAGGAGCAGTATGTATCATTCCTACACATGCAAACTGGGCCTCTCCACGTCTTACTACTGTTAGCGGGCGGTGCCGAAACGACCCACCTCGTTCCATTCACCCACTCGCTCCGAGCGCACGAATGTCCCACACGTGAAGATCACTCTTCATCATTGGACTCAGGCTTATTTAGTGAAAATTTTGTAGGTTCTATAATATTGTAGCCAATAATGAAATATCTACCGCGATATTTCAATATAGCAAATGACGTTCGACTGCAATTATTATGAATTGATTATTTGATTTTTTATCTGCTACATTTACATTTTTATTTGCGTAGGGCCAGCTGTTTGCACGGCCGTTTCGACCTTAAACAACGCAGAAACTCATGACTCTCGTTTGTGTAGAGAACACGTGAAGTTTCTGTTATACTCATATCAAAATTACTTTCCACAATTTCCTATTGCTTTTATTACTTATTAACATTTCAAAAGCTTTAAATTATTGTAGATTTTAAATGAGCATATATATAAATAGCTGGCCCAGTGAGATTATATTGTTAAGTGCTTTATTTATCCATCCTAACTTGAGTTTTACGGGGTCGAAGTATAACAAAAATTTATTTATAATACCTTCATCCAAAACTGAAGTGTCCGTGACTTATTTTTCCAGTCTTAATACCCTCAATTTAAAGCAAAAATTGAAAACGATGGTCAATTTGGAACAGAGAGATTTCGTCCTATATTTTTGAAGTTGTAAATATTTTACTAGTAGGTATTTGTAATTTTGCGATTTATTGTATTGTTATTAACTCTAAGGTTTGATAACTCGTTTTAGTATGTAATAATCTGATGATGAGACTTACAAGTTATGTACATATCTATTAGAGTAAGGATTTTTATATATAATAAAATAAAACTAATACACGCCCACTGCTCGCTATGCACACATATTATTCAATTTTTTTTTATGTTATAATTAAATTTTGGTTACGTTTTTTATCACAATGGTAGTTCCATAGATTAATTAACTTTGTACAACATAATCACAACACGTTTTCCCTTTCTTATAAGTATTTAGTAAAACAGATTGCACCTACACATTGATTAAATCATAAGTCGTATACTTCATTACCACACTTTAAATCAGCACAAAATTCTAAAATACTCATATCTGTTCGAAATTAGTATCTTCATTTTTATTACATGATCATAGCGAGCGTTGTCTAAATTATACTGCATCTGAAAGATAATTTCCAATTCTGTTCTTCGTCGATCTGACACACTCCACCTAGTCAACAAGCACTTTATTTCTTACATCCTAGGCTTACTGAATAAATATTTAAATAAATCACACGTCTACTTTGACACAACAGAAAATTCTATATTTAAAAAATGAACATTACATTTAAATTAAATTTACATTACATCGATCTTGATAATAGAATGATGTATTATGTCATTTATGACAATTTCGGGTCACTTCTATGTAATCGTGTGATACGTACGAGTGCGGCTAATTGGAGATATGACTGTAGATATTATAATGACAATCTTTTCCGTTATCTAATTATTTTTATACAGAAATAAATCCGGAAAAATTATCATTTACACGTATATATATGTATCTGGCTACATGGGACCGAAACCTATTATGAAACAAAATGTATTGTTAAATGAATACGTATACAATACATTATGTTATAATTTAATATTCTGTTTGTATAAAGCCCCTTTTTTAATTATTAAGTTCACTATTTATATGTAATTAAACTAGAAAATGAACTATTTATTTTAATGCTGCAGTTTGAGGATTTTAGGGCATTACTACTAAAGTGACGTGATGTCACTGATTTTTAATACTTTTTGTTCTGAGTAGACTGATACGTTACAATATTTTGAAAAAAAAATATCATATATTTTGTGTTTGGGTGTAGTAACCACTCATACTTAACACAGTATTAAATACTGTATAGTGACGTCACTACGCTTTACCCGAGTTTTGTAGTCTCACAACAAATATTAAGGCGCAAAACATGTTACGTAATGTAATAAACATACCAAAATCACAATAAAAGAATGAGTGTTGGAATTAACCGAGAGGCGATAATTTATTTTTGTTTTTTTCACTTACACTTTACCTTAATCCTCCGGAATTATATCAAAAATGGTGGAAAGAGCTCGAAATGGTATGTATATTTTGTTCGAAATTTTTTTTTTCATTGTTGCACCACAATAACTCCGCACTCATATCCTTGAATGAAAAAATGTAACTCAATAATGTATTTCAATCATCGTCGATATTCTAATGATAAATAAAAGATAATGTCGGTCTCTAATGCAACTTTAACAAAAATCAATCAAATTAGTCTGGCCATCCCGACACATCATATGCAAGTTAAGCCCGTATATATATAATGAAAATTAATCCAGTTACATTTTTTCACTTAGTAGTCACTAGTCCATTAATGCTTGTTATACTAATATTGAAATATTTTTATGCATGGTCTTTGGGTAGGTATATCGAAACCTCTTAGATGTACTTATTATTTGTTGTGAGATAACATTACCTTCGCAAACAGATAACAAAGCATGTATCCGTCATATATGTATGTGGAAGAAGATGGCGCCCAAACAGGGGCATTGTTGCCCACCATGTACCTGCCTTTAAAACAATTTTTAATAATTATTTATCGTACTTAATGTAATTATGAAACATAAGCAGTACCTAACTACTTTATAGTATGACATTATAATTATGTACTTTTAACAATTAAATAATATTATGCTCAGAGTTTCGGCACCATCTTGTAATTTATTAATCGAATAGTAATAAATCCATAAGTGGAATAAAAGTAAAATTTTATCATTTACAGGTTTGGGCGAACGACTGTGGTAAACGACAATAAAAGGAATTTTGTCAACAGACTATCGGACCGGCGAAATATCTCAACATTCCTGACCTTCGTAAACCATAGACAAACTTCGAGACTTTTATTTTAATTAGGCTTGATAGGTGAAAGTCATTTAGCAAACAGCCTACAAAATGTAGTTTTATATGTATTTTAAACTTCATTTTAAAATACAATTTCGGTGGTCACATGTATTTATCAACAAACTTGGATATAAATCACATGTATCAAACATCACACCTGTGATGTAACGTAGTATAATATATGCTCACAAAAATACATTTTCGTATTTAACAGCGATAAATTTTTGATATTATCTCTTTTTATAGTCAAACAAAAACATTGTGCACAAAAGCAAAAATATTTAATCACTTAATGACCTTGGCCTCTACGTAGCAAGGGTGAATAGACTTTTGCTAGGCCACCGTAGTACATCTTTAGAAGAATTCGCTCTTTCCTTCACGTGGTATAGCGTCAAAATACTAGTGTACAAACTAAAAAAAAACTATTAACTATAGATGTGAACAATAATTATATTTGCTATTTTAATTAAAAAATATTGCGGTAGTATATCGTCTGCCCCTAAAAGTGCAGCATTTTAAAAACTGAAAATAATCACTGACTTACAATAACTTTATCATTTTTCAAAAGTATATTAGTCAAAAATATTATTTTTGTACATGGCGCTACATTTGTTCTGGCTTCTTAGTTTATGCCTATGTAATATAATTTAAGTTACTTGTATCGCCTGTGTATTGTGACTTAATTATGACTCTGATTTACGCTAAATAATGGTAGTTTATAATTTATTGTAGTCACTGGTGCTTCATGATAAATAGACAAATTTTGTCTGACTAATTATAAAATCGATAATCCATACACTACATGTTATCGTCTTAAATGCTTGTATTTGGACTACCAGTTACAGTGGCAACAGTTATAATAATTGATATTATAAAAATGAATGAGTGAGTGAATGAATGATTACAGAATGTCGAATTTCGTCCAACTTAATTGAAGCATAATAGTACATCACCATCCTTTCTTTATATTCTGTTAAGGATATTAATTAAAATCATTATATAAATAAATAACAGTATGTCTTGTAGTTAAAGATATCACAGAACATTATTCATTAGGAAAACTCATTCCGCTTTTGAATGTTAACTTTGATTGCATTGTAAAGTGATATCACATTTTTAGTTCATTATTATGAAAATATTTTTAATACAGGACATTTCGACATACTGAAGCATGTTTTAATTAGTTTTGGTTAATAGTTTAATAATAATTAATCGATAATACCGGTTAATTATCGGTAGAAAATACACTCATTTTTTTACCACCGAACGCCATTGATATTATTATAGCTCAAAATTTATTGTTTATAATATTTCGAACACCTGAATTAGTTTGATGAATCTCGAAAACACTAAATGAAATGTTAAGTTGTATTAACAATTTTTGTACAGTATTATTTGCTGAATAGACATTATTTATTGTAGATTAGATATTTTTAAGTGCTTTGTTATATTAAACGAATTGTGAAAATATCCATGTTTTATTCACCTTATAACATTATAGACACTAATTATAAAACGCGATTACACTATTTGTAACTATTACATTTCTTATTTAAACATTTGTGTGCACACATTTTACTACAAATCTAGATATATCCATCCGCACACTGACATTAATTATAAATAAATAAATAAATAAATATCTTGGGACATCTCCACACACGGCCATCTGATCCCAAAGTAAGCATTAACAGTGCTTGTGGTATGGTAAGCAGACGGCTGATAATTTATATATATACATATAAATATATACTTAAATACATATTTTTTTTACACCCAGACACAGAACAAATACTTGTGTTCATTACACAAATATTTATTCTGAGTGGGAATCGAACCAACGACCCGCGGCGCAACAGTCAGGTTCATTAACCACTGCACCAACGGGCCACTCACAGGTGAACTATTGTGCAATCAGTGCAAGGATCGGTATCAAGTCGCGTTATCAATGCACTAGTTGGACAACAGATCCATGCTTGAGCTGTATTGTATACTGTTTGTGTATGCATATCTAAGTTGTCAATGACTAGACCAATGATGATGATCAATTTGTATATTTTGTGTACACACAGAATTTACTTGTAAATATATTGACAATGAGTGAATGTACAGTTTCAGACCAGGCAATCTTTAGATATTATCTGTGTTAATTCTTGTTTTATTATGAAATAAAGTTAAATTCCTGAAAAGGTTTATAAAAATTGAAAGTATATTTCTAAGATCAAAGTATATATGCTCAAAAAACAAACAAGCGTATATACAAAGCACACAAATACAAAACAATAAATGCTAAAATGTTTTAAAAATTACAATTTTTCTAATTCTTGCCTGATACAAATTGAATATGAAACTTATATCATTAACACAATTAGAATGAACTTAGGAGAATTCGCGGAGTACGATTATATAGGAAATAGCAGTAGTATTTAACCAGGCTTTTACTATTTAAAGGCAATTGATACACATATAAGCAGCTAAGAATTGGAGTATGAAATGAATTAGAACTGAAAACGATTATTAAAGTTATGCAAGTAGTTATGTTCTAAAGTACTATCTGCTACTATTGATTTAAATGGGAACCAGGTCGAACATATCAATATCATTCACTGAATGCATATATTACATTTGTATGTCATTACATCCCAATAATTGAAATAACTACTGTAACAAAATTTATTTTAAAAAATATTTGGTGATGGTGCATCCAGAGTGAAAATGGCCAGACCTTAGAAAAATCTATTCTATATTTAACGTAAAATAGTAAAATACAGTCACATAATAAAATTACATACAAGGTATTTGTACAAAAATGTTTTCACCATTATAATTAATTTAAAGATACAAAAGCAAGTTATTCTATTTGTGTACTATCACAGTTATTGTATTATAAAAAGTTAAAACAAATAAACAATTATTAGGAAGGTGTAATCTGTTGTCAGGATGGAGAAATAATAAATTACCTGACCCCATGCCATGATAACAAGGTGTTGTAAGAGACAACTAAGCCCGGCGGCGGCTGATCCCAACATAGCACGACCTACCCATGCACGGTAGAAACTTCGGCAATGTGAAAGATGTCCCCAACTCACATATCCAGCAGGAAAACTACGAGTAAAAGCCTTCAGGGCAGACTTATTTCCAATAGTGGGCTTAAAACATGCTGATGATAATGATGAAAAAGGTGAAAGATAAATTAAGAATATAGTACAGGCATTTTGACCTACAGATAATAATTTGCAACTGACAATAAACTACCTCATTATTATTTTTAATGTGGTTGACAAGCCTGGAACCCAATTAAACGAGAAGCAGTGGACTCTCAATTAGCAAAAAAACATAAAAATTACAGTCAAACTCCAATTCATGTATAATCTGGTTTTAAACTGGAAGTGGATTGATACGTAATTTATGTACGAGGGGCGGCTGAAAAGTTTTGAGCCTAAGTACCTTTAATTTTATTATTAATGCCTCGCGCAATATACCACTCAGTGCGGGTGTCGTAAGGAGTATATAAGTCATTAAGTATATAAGTCAATTTCATGTCATTAGCATCATTACGCTTTTAGTTATTGAACCGTAAACGTCACCATGTCTGAGTCATCTGCACTTTGCACGAAATTGGAGTACAGAGCCGTGATCAAATTCCTTACAAAGAAGAACAAAACGCCGACTGAAATATTTGAAGAGATGTCAGCAGTTTATGGGGAATCTGCACCTTCGTTTGCGACCGTAAAACGTTGGAGCCGAGTGTTCAAACAAGGCAGAGAGTCGCTTGAAGATGATCCCCGGTCTGGACGCCCAAACACCGCCGTTACCGAAGAAAACATTGAAAAAGTGAAGAAAATTGTTCTAGAAGATCGGCGAATTAAGTTGTGGCAGATAGCTGAAGCTATTGGCATCAGCAAGGAACGAATCGGCGACATTTTGCACAATCACCTGCACATGAAAAAGGTGTGCGCGCGATGGGTGCCGAAAATGCTCACGCCGCTGGACAAGCAGCGTCGAGTCACAACTTCACAGGAGTTTTTGGACATCTGTGGCGATAATCCTGACGATGTTTTTTCTCGCATTGTTATTGTCGATGAAACATGGATTCGACAGTACGATCCGGAGTCAAAACAGGAGTCAATGCAGTGGATAAAAAAGGGAGAAAAGCCGCCACGGAAGTTCAAAGTGGAATGATCGGCGTCCAAGCTCATGGCCACTGTTTTTTGGGATTGTGAAGGAATTTTGTTTATCGATTACCTTCCTAAAAATACTACAATGAACGGAGACTAT
>DWDV01002427.1:0-11621 GCA_018245615.1 Mimoniades ocyalus
TATTCCATAGTGGGACGTAAACGTAACTGGTGAAACGTGGGAGAGTTCTACATTCCTCTGCCTACCTCTTCGGGGATGACAGGCGTGATGTTACGTTTAAAAGTATTCTTAGGGCGTCGCCTAATCCATTCCTTGTTAAAGGGCAAAGGACTACAACACTATTCGGCTCATTCCTAGATCTAGATAAATTTGTTGGAGTGGTATCTTCATGCCCGGTAAAGCTGCAAATTCCGTTAATAAACAAAATAAAATCAGTAGGTACTTATCTGTCAATCACCGCATAATACAAAAAGCCTTGTGTGTAATTAAATACTCGCAAGAATACATTTTAACATTCATGTTCGTAAAAAATCACACATCGGCAAAGATGCGCCATTCAAATCCGTTATTGCATTAATTAATTATATCAAATAATTAATTAGAACATAATCCAGTTATTTAATAATTAACATAATTATATTACGAAATATGCAATGTTATTTCAAGTGGCATTGTTCGTCAGGAAGATTCACACGTGACCAGTACGGACCAAGTCAGTGTAGAAACGCTCTCGCATCGAGGCTTGAATATGTAAATGACAAACAAGTCTTCGCATCTCGATGTAGATCCTATATTCGTGTACTTACGGGCGGCAGAGAGCGCCCATGCGTGTAGCCCGCCGCGGCAAAACGACGTCATTAGAGAACTCTCGATATAATAGCATCTGGCTTGAGGTAGGCGTACCGCGATCCTAGTAACTGCAAAGTCAGGATAACCGTAGCAAACGTCTGCGGCTATGAATGTCACTGTTTTCTGCGCCTCTAAATTTGTTGCTCTTACATCACACAAAGACAAACAGGCGTACATCGAAATGGAATATACTAACATCTAAGCTCGTCATTCTAATGTTTTGATTCCCGTTTGTTAAGGTCCCTATTCCGGATCGACGAACATGCTAGACAAGTCGACATGGTTGTAACAATTACCCACAAACTGCACCCTGTTCAGCTGAGCTACTGTTATATATTATATTGCGTTGTACCTAACTATTTAACTACCTAGTTGCGTTATATTTTTCGTTACATTTTTATACTCGGCAATTTCGGTTACGTTATGTACGATTATGTTACCGCTAACTGTTGCTACATATCAAGTGACCATCACAACATGACCAGATTCTTTAAACGTAACACTAAATATGTACTTCCAGTTTTTTGCTAATATGTAATTTTCTACAAGTATATTTGTTTGTACGTAATATTTTAATGAATACATATTTAACAATATTGTGATGCATTGTCTTCATGGATTCACTCTTTTTGGTGAATACGAAATATTGCGTGCCTACTTCATAATGCTACGTAAATTAAACATTTGGAATGTATACATATAAGGGATGGAGGTTTACTTTATAATTATAATTTTTATTTACTGTTAATTCATAGTGTAGTGTCCAGCTTAGGCGGGTCGAGACGCTGTCTTCTGTAATCCTCAATACACGTGCCCAGATTGAGGATCACGAACAACACCCCCTTAGGGAAGTCTATGACCAACAGTGGCCGGATTTTGTGTTCGATATTTCTTTCCTTGGTAAACGTTAGCAAAGAATTAGATACTAAGTCCATGTTAATGGTTTGATTACGCTCAGATTTCTTTATTTTTATATCCGGCGTTAAGTGAGCGGGGGTGGCAGCAGCTATAAATGGCCGACAACAGTAAGGCTATTTCAAAAGCTCACTTTAACGCGTGATGCTGAATCAGTTACTTAATACGAGTACTCGTAAATATATCGTTCGAGCTCAAGAAAATAATTTAATACATCTGGAACTAAAGGAGAACGTCGCAAGGGCATTGGCGAATATGGTATACATTTCTTCATCATAATTCTCTATAGTAAAAAGTTTTAAGAACTGCGATTATTCTGTATGCGATCAAGCCGCATTGAGGCGTAATTTAACTAAGCGATAGAACGGAACCTGCTGAAAGCTCCTCTTCTTCTACGTTTCGCCTGTCTAAGATCGAAGAACACAGAACTAAGCACTGTGTTAAAAAATCTCATATTGTCACTATTCCGTTCATTACGAGACAGCAGATATACGCAAAATTCTTTGGACTGTTTGTCTTGTGCGTTCGTTAGTACGAATATATATTTATGTCACAACGTGTGAATTATGGATTGAAAGTTAATGTGGAGATTTTCACGCTCCCAAGTGGCGACTTGCATGTGGATAGTGACGCGTTGAGTAGATTCCCGTGTAGACGATCGAACGACAAACAAGACGGGCAACAGCACTTGTCGCTTCGAATATCAAAATAGAAGAGCGCGCGTTCGGTGCGTTAACATCACTGGCCGCAGATAATAAAACCATCTCATTTCCGTCGTAAAAGACGCGTTAACACGTAGCTGCACGCATCGCGCCTTATCGCCGTCATCTCGTCTCCCGCTATGGTATGTCGTTCAATGCATTATGCATCATATTACCATGGCCATAGAAACCAGAGCAGGTGCCGTTGCGAAATCCACGCTTCTAATAAAATTGAAGCCAATTAAAACGACCACATTTTCTCTGGAAAGTCAGATATTATTGTGGCTTATCTGGCTATCGTAGCCCACATTTATTATCTGTGCTCGGCTGAATATCAGCTATTTGAAATAAGAGGTCTTGCTAAATGAGATGTGAGAGGGAGGCCGACTTATTTATAATTGTACACTTTATTACTACGCTTGTTTTACATCGGCTAATCGGCAAAGTATGTAGACAAATGACACCAACAATTCTGATGCAAAACACCAGCTCTTGCATGTTAATAACTCTGTTTGGATATATTTAGATACCTAGTAGTAAAACGAGAAACGCTCCATTTTCGGTACGCTACAATCCTGCTCACGTACTCGTACGTACCAACCAGTGGGACATGTAATCCCAAAATCGTTTAACTGGCACCACATCCACAATATTAGACCCAAAGTAATGTAAGAGCAAGAGCAGATCAACAGTTGTCTGCTAGATGACATGTGCTGTGATCACACCATATTGTAATCCGCACAGAACAAAAAGTGCAATAAAGTACGTTTCCGCATTTAACATCTGACTGCCTCTTTGGTCGTGTCGGCTGCAAGCGCGGCTACTACCTTTCGAGGATTCAAATGTCGGGTCGGACACTATTGGATTTTTCTAATTTAGATTTACTAGTACTGGCTGGGAGTCTGGAAATATGTCTGGTATATAGCAATAGGTTCACCACTTATGTCATAATTGGACGTAAACGTAACCGGTATAACGTAGGAGTGTACTACATTCCTCGGCCTACCTCTTCGGGGATTAACATCCTCCACTGAAAAATACGCTACTTGCCTATCACTGTTAATAATTCACACTTAATTTGTTTCTTCAATATTATCATAATGGTACCATTTATTACTTTGTAAATCAAATTGTGACAGAGAAAACTAAAGATATACCTGATTCCTCAGCCGAACATGTCTATCTCGGTCTGTGTTCTAATTTCGAAAGTTTATTGAAATCGAACTATTTCTTCTTTAATTATCTAGCATACTTACTCTACACACAACATGCAGTGAAGTAATATATTTTTTATTTCACTACAATATTCGTTCTGTCTAGAGTTGTATGTGGAAGTTGGTATTTTTAGCGATGTCTACATACGTAGGTATACAACATGTCTTATTGCGCACAAATCTACGACAAGAAAAAAAAATATATACGAAAATAATAGTAGCATTCAATGCACTTTAAATAGAACCTTGAAGAGAAGCAATTATTGTTAATTGCATGAGAGGGGAGGGAGGTACCACCTGCGCGTAGACTAACTTCCTTGTTACATTTTTTGTCTAAAATAAATTGTAGTAATAAGATCAAGTAGCTATACATTTTAATTTAAATATCGAACTTCAAAACGCGGAAATGAAAAGTAGGTAAACACTCGTTGCTTGGTCAACCTTTTAGTTAGTTACATTTGGTTATTGATGTGTGCCGCAGCCGGCCTGCCTGGCGCTTATGTATTTACTTTCTGCACTTAAATACTTTTACACATCCAATATTCACACAGTTGTAAATCATTTTGACTTATTACCACGTAAAAACGATTACATTTTAAATAACACAATAAGTTATCTCAAAGTCGTACCGGAAGATCTTCTGCAAGGCCCCCACTGCAACGGCTATTTACTCACCAAATGTAATTAAAAGATGCGAACAAACCGGAAATCGTTTTTGATATAATAATAAAAGGCAATTTAAAGTGGAGTACAAAAAAGTACATCAGAAAGGGCTTCGTAAACTACACATCAGCAATGTTAATACATATGTAATTATGAGTATTTTACACACATATCCTTTAGTATGATGTTTACTATCTGGTATACCTACATTCGTGTACATGACAAGAATGAATAAAACAAATAAATAAGTACATCTGTAAGGGTAGAGATATTTAGTACACGTCGCTCTCCGCCTACCGTGTGAGGGCGCTGGCGTGAACTGTCTCGAAGACATATTAGTAATAATGTTGATAAAACACGATTACGAGTATGTTCAAGTGCAAGTGTTAATGTCTCCTTCAGTAGTCTACTGATGATTGTCTAGTGTACAAGTCAAGTTCGTCAGCTTGGCGCGCGACAGTGAAATGAACAAAAAAATAGATATTTCACTGTATTGAAACTCCCAGTGAAAGTTACGTTTGGGTTTGCGTCGTGAAATCTTTTGTCTTCCGTTTGTATTGGAGTTTATTTATTAAATTGACTTTCAAGAATTTTTATTTTTAACATTTTAATTGTAAATTTAAAACGACCTTTAAGAGGGACCGAGAGAAGCTTCATATTCTTGTTGTTGGAGGGTAGTCACTGTTCATTTTAGGACTTAGATTATGAGTTCAGAAAGATTTTTTATGAAAGAAAGCTGGACTTCTAAAGAAACTGGTTTTCGATAGTTCTCTTACATCCTGTCAGCTGGCACTTCCCACGTATTGGATACGGGCAGTAACGCCAGTAACGCCGCTCCAGTGGCGCGCGCGTAACGGTGCGTGTACCAGGCCAATAGGTGAATGAAGATGTTCGTATGCACGGCGGATATTTGTCCGGCCAGATGCTCTCGATTCCCAAATTCACACGACATAAATGTTCATGAAGTTATGTTACCAGCGGCACTCACGTCATGGGGCGTGCTTGCCCACGCTGCCCAGCGTGTTAGACTATTAACCCGTCCCATTCTGACAGGAGACTTGTGTGCAACAGTGAAGCGAACAAAAGGTGGTGAAAGTGATGAGGATTGTATATTGATATAGGTATTGTTTTTTTCTCATAATTGCAATGTTAATGTGTGATGAATTTTCTTTAGCTCTTGTACATACAAGAGGTGTTCTTTACTGTCTACTAGAAATGCATTGGTAAGAAAAGCTATGTTAAGTCTCCATTTCTATTTCTCTCACAATAATTGTCTGGTGGCCGCTAACTTGTCTCAATTTCAATTCGCGGACAGATGTTTCTTGCACGAGTCCTTCCATCAACGACAAATAAGAATGTATTTTATGATGTTATTTTGAAATATGACTATAGGCTACTTCGTTGGTCATGTTGGTTGCAAGTGCGACTGCCGAACGGGAGGTCCTGGGTTCCCGGGTCGGGCACTACTAAATTTTCTAATTTAGATTTTCTAGTAGTGGCTCGGAGTCTGGAAATGTGCCCGATGTATGGCAATAGGCTCACCACCTTATCCATAGTAGGACGTAAACGTAACTGGTGAAACTTGGGAGTGTTCTACATATCTCTGCCTACCCCTTCGGGGATGACCGGCGTGATATTACGTATTAGAAACAACTTCGATCGTATGATCATTTATCAATTATTACTTAAATAATATGATATTAGCATAGGTATATATTCTTGTCACAGTAGAAACCATTTATTCATCAGTTTGGCTACTTAATGGCGATGGATATTTTGCAAAGAAAGGGTGGTAGTAGCAACATTGTTCATCCGAAATTTGACTGACCTTGACATCTGAGGGTTGAGTAATTAATTGTCCATCCATTGCCATAGGACAAGATTTAATGGCATCTGAATTTACATACACATAAGTTTTACCCTTAGTTGCTATTGTTACATTGCTGTTGAGATGTTTGTGATTGTACTCCAAAAGTTGAACTGTGTGCACCATCAGTTTTAATAAGCGATATGGACATTCAACGCTATGTTGGATCAGTTGCACAGTCAACCAGCTTGTAGACTAAGATCTAAGATAACATTTGTAATATAGGCATCTAATGAAATAGTAGTAACAGTCCTGTACCCATATTCGTTACTTAGATTCGTGCGTTTTTGTTTGTTGTGTATGATCTCATTAAGTTTTTTATTGGGACTTAAATTTTTAGCACAATTCTACTGCGAGTTTAGAGAACATGGTAAGCTCTAAGTAGAGTTCCTGGTCTGGTCTAATTCTGGTGCTGTAATAAGAAGTTGTAAATATACTTTATGTTGCAATAAACATAATATAATACGGGATTCGATTTTGTGCAAAACTGTTGAAAATAATATAGAGGGGACGTTTATCGTCGGGCCGAAGCTCGTTGTGCAAAACGAATATATTATGGCGGAAAGATATAAATCAAAAACATTACCTCATTTTCATTTTAATGAAAATATTATTTCCTTCCAAGGAGGTATATCCAAACTTTACATCCGTCATTTTGCATGGGCCAACGGTCGAGTGGCGGTGGCAGGGGTGCAAGGGGGTCGGGAGGCGGGTGGAGCGGCGCCACCCCGCGGGCGCCCCCTGTCCCCCTCGCGGGATCGATACGTCATTTGAGCTGGTCGCCATGGAGACCGCGAACAGAGCGAGGCGGCGCCGCGACTTCAGGATGGTGGGTGCACGGGACTCCGCGGGCCCGCCGCGACTCTCGACCCGCGACTCTACGAACCTGCTAACATCAGCCTAATGAAAAAATATAACTCTACAATTTCATTGGAGACAATTCATCTCTAGACTACACGCTACAGATATCATTGCGAATTTTGTAAACCGTTATACTTGCGTACATATATTCCTCTGACTTTGTAAGAATGGTTAACATTTAGGACATTGACCTTTTAATCAATCTACTTCACAAATATTACGAGCCATGGCGTCTGGTGATATTTGTTATACACTACCGTTAGTATATATCTAGATATAACATAATTTATCCATTCTTTATTAAATAAAACATGAACTTTAATAATAATAATAATAATATGAATGTTTATGGTCTACGAATGTCTATGGACTTGGTAGAAATTCAGTTAGGTTACCGCGTCACCAAATTACTTATTGCCGAATTTATGCTCAAATGTAATATATATTTATGCATCAATGTACTATTTTTATTCTTGTACCGCACTGCCAATTACCCTGATTATCGAGATAGTTTTATGAGTGCTTCTGAGGGCACTTTCAAAAGTCGTGTGGGCCCGCCCGCACTATTGTTCAATAAGGCCCCGTGGAGTTTGGTAATCATTATTGCAACTATCTTGTAACATTCAACGTTTAACACTAACAACACCTTTGGAAGTCAAGATTTGTGCGAGTAGGCACTTTTCGAATAATGACGGATTTATGTCTGAAAAAGAAAACTCCAATTCAATATTGGATGTTCCGTGAAACTGTTTCATCTGATGCGTATTTGGCTCGTTCTCTTTGCGTTCTAAAAGAATCTTTATTTATTTCAATTCGGTGTCGGACCTGAAGTGGAAAATCTCCAACACGCACGTTATCACTCTCATGCTTGAAATGGTCAATGGAAGCCTAGCGGAGATAAAACAAGATTTAAAAAAAGCCATGCGGAAATCCAGGTTTAATTCGATCAAATAAAGTTGCATGTGATAAATGATGTTAATTGGAGGCAACAAAAAGATGATGAAAATGCAACCTGTATGTTCTTTTTTGTTTTAGGACAAAATACGAAATGTACAGTACAGAGATTTTTAGAGATTAGAGGAGAGAAAGAACCTTGCAAACTTGGACCAAGGTGTAACAGTTTTTTGCCTGTGTTCACGCTTCTATTTTTCTACATCCGTTAAAATTTCAAAGTTAGGAATTAGATACGACCCCACGCAAATTTAAGTAATTACTGTAGTCCATGGATATTTCTGATATTAAATAAGAATTAAACTTCATCTGAAGTTCCACAGAATCTTATTGATCAAATCCTTAAAACGAAGATGGTGTTGAATCATAGTCACACCGGTATGCCAAATCTTTTAACCGGTAGTAACAACACTGCCAGAAATAAAATAATGGTGGTGTTGGTGCTGCGATTTTGCAAACTTTTTTTTACCAGATCAGTAATAATGAGAAACGGTTACTAAGTACTTCTGCATAGTCGAATAGGCGTAGCTCATATTCGTACGGATTGTTCTGTTTATAAAGAGAATTACAAATTGTTTCAACTGTTGTCCATGACAATTCTCTATATTTCGTTTTTTTTCAAAGTATAATTGTAATAGGATTCTTAATGGCCACTGGCTATACTAGCGCCATCTAGTTCGGATCTGTTGGATTATATACAATTGTATGATTAGTGAATTTCCTTATTATGTTTCCAGTAACATGTATTTTTGGACTAGTGGATTACCTACTTACTTAGTAACAGCAACATTAGTTGAAATTAAAAAACTAGATGTTATAGGTAGAATAATTTCATAGTCAGTATTTAAAACAAAGTCTTTATTTGAACGAATATAGTTACTGATTCATTACATTTTGAATTTGATTCATTACATTTTCTATCTGAAAGTAATATATCAATATGTGCATCGATCTTAAGAATTTCTAAATAGCACGCACGATCCGTACCAATATTCTAAAATACATGTTAATCATAATGTCACCGAATTCTAAAATCAATGTCAATAGTCAATACCTACACTATTAAATTAAAAATTTAGTTTCATTCGAAGGTTTTACAGTCATAACTTTCAGTAATTTTAAGCTTAGGGGGTTGATGAAAAGCAATATTTCAAATAAAATGACATTCCAAAAGTATTGTGCCAACATTACGTACGAGACCTGGTATGAGGCAACTTGTGGTAACGTTCCAAGCATACTTAATTTTATAGCCTCAGTCAAAGCAATGAACAATGACGGACAAAAAGTTGTATGAAAGGTCTATTATAAATAACTCTAAATGTATTATAGATTAATTCTCCTTATTATGTCTTTATTATCCTATATTATGTATACAGAACTTTGTAGTTAGCATGCGTAACGTAATTAAGAAATAAAATGGAATCAAATGCGTGGTTTGTGTGAATAATTAGGTAAAGAAGAGTTTAATAAATAATTTACCAAAACCAAACCACTAAAAATAATCTTTAGTAAAAGAAACAATACGTACAATAACTAAGAAAGTCTTAATATTGTTTGATTAAATGTGTATTCATGTTTAAACGGTACGAAAACATACCCACTTATTACAGTACCTACAATACAACCTACAAATATACAAACTTTCAAATACGTGTATTTGCTTATACAAACAAGAAAGTTAGCGAACAATATAAAAGTAATGGGATAGAGCGAGATGGGCGAGATCACTGATAGAAGGTGGAAAAGAGACAGCGTTATTCAAATTGAGGGTACATATTTCTACATAGGTAACAAATAGCATGTTGAGAAAACATGGATAAGCCATGCCCGAGTTATATCTGGTAATCAGCAGCTGATGTTATTACAGAATTTTAAATAGAAAGATCAATTGCACGTGGAAACTTTATGGAAAAATACATTTATTTTGTATATAGATTTCATTGAGAAATTGATACGATTAGTATAGGCAATCAGTTAGATACCCATAACATTTAAAAGTAATGTTTCATATGCCACAAGATAAAAAAAAACTTGGAGCTGCGAGCTTGAATTCAATTCCCTATGAACTGTTGATTCACATGTATATTGTGGTTCTGAATTTTTATTGACAGTTTATTTCTTTCTTAGATCTTTAATAGATTTCCTCCGCATCAAAAGGCACTAGTACATATATTTCTTTGGGTACCTATAAATACACACATAGAGTAACAAACGTTTTCGTTCGTTTAATATAGTGGAATTAATCAGTTCTAAAATAAACTCAATACACTGTGCAATGCACAAAAGCTAACCAATGTTGTTGTGCAATATTTATGGACACGCAATCATATAAATGGTATTTCCATGTTATGATTATTGAATAAAAAGTAGAAAAGTTGAAGAGAGTTGCAGGAGCAACTTCAAGAACAGGTATTTTCACTGTTTGAATATGTAGGTTGTGCAGGTACTTTAATATTGTTTTCCGTTAATTGTATTTATAAATGCAATGTAATTTGTAATTTCATCTTCAAAGAGCAACATAAATCATTCTTTTCTTCCTTTCATTACGTGTGTAAATAGGTTGACTACAGTGTGATACGTAAATATAAACAACATAGGTAGAATCACTGTTTACAAAGGTTACAGAATATAGTCAGTGTCTTTAACCATCTCATTACTTAGACTAAGTCATAAATTTATTTTACGTATTCTAAGCTCCTAAATATCTTTTATGTTACTCTATAAGTTTGAATATATAGGTAGCTATATGCGTTACAGTATTTAGAACCAAGACGTACAAGGTGTTAAATAATCTATAACGTGTGCATCTTGTTTGAAAGTGTCATGCCTTATAAGTTCTCTTTTACTGAAATGAACATTATTATAGTTAAAAATAATAATTGCTGTTATACGTAATAGAAGAGTTTTGGGTTATACATTTGGCATTAATTTCTA
Organism: Mimoniades ocyalus; assembly: GCA_018245615.1. Classification (NCBI taxonomy): domain Eukaryota; kingdom Metazoa; phylum Arthropoda; class Insecta; order Lepidoptera; family Hesperiidae; genus Mimoniades; species Mimoniades ocyalus. The sequence goes on from DWDV01002427.1 coordinate 10,776, forward strand.
TTGAAAATTACAAATCTATCATTTTATACAACCAAGTTAATCTTCCAAATAAAACTTTTAAAAAGATTTATATTGGGAAAGAGGAAGGAGGACTAATTACGAAATTGTATGGATTTCATTTTCTATAGGTTTCAACGAAAGCTTGGATCATCATAGTTCCGTAAAAAAACTTGTTCAAACATTAGCAATACGTATAAAGCGAAGAAGTTACATGACAAGGTAAACACGGGCAATCTGGTAACCGTTCCAATTAGATAATTAAATGTCAATAAAGTAGTTGCCTGCCATCTATTGTTACCTACCGAAAGTTCTAAAACTCAAATGTAGAAAGTTGTTTCTTTACAGTTCATTGAATTGTAGATGGCGTAGGTAATGTTGAATGTCATTTTTAAGAGTTACTTCCATACAATATTTTGAAAAACTGTTCTATGATAGGTATTTGAAAGTATCTGTTCTTTGCAAGAAATATCTTATTTTTGTAAAAAATAAAGGTTTAGGATATAAATTTTGCCTTTTAAATTTAAAATTTAAAATTACCGCTTTAGCGCTTCCGTTGTTATGGAGTCGTTTCATTACGTCACGTCTCTGTAAACTGTACGTCAACAGTAATGTTATGATACAGGAACAGTTATTTACTTGCTATTTTTCATTTTAAATAATGAATTCAAAGGTATATAAATAGTGTGTAGTTTCGCAGTGTCTTCTTCTTCTTCGTCGAGTCGACAGCTAATCCTGAGTAATCAACTTGTACGGAGAGATCCATCGGCTATGTCTTAATTCTACTATATATTGCTGCGAATATCACTTTAGTGTAAGATTTCAATTTGTTTTATAGATCCTAATATG
>DWDV01002428.1:0-11619 GCA_018245615.1 Mimoniades ocyalus
GCCAAATCGGTTCAGCCGTTCTCGAGTTTTGCACTTAGCAACACATTTAGCGATTCATTTTTATTTATATAGAAGATTAAATACACGTTCGGGTTCTCTGTATTTCGTATGCAAACAATAATAAGCGACTTCTAACCTCTCCCGATTAGACAATTCGACACTCGTAATACGAATCGATAGTAGGTTTCGAGATAAGCTCTTCATGCTATCTGGTAAATGAATACATTTCAATATACTTTAAGACTTTTTAAGTCATACCGTACATAAAATAAAATGATACCGTTATTTTTTATTATAAACTCTTATGTATAGAAAAGACAATACAGCGTGGTTGTGCCAAACAGAAAAATTATGACTCAACACGACGAAGAAAAATTTGTATTAAAAGCAGCGGGTTTAATTTCTAAAGGCAAACGTAATTTTATTTATGTATTTCAATAATAAGTAAATTACAACAGTTCGGTGTATCGTAGGCATTTTAATAGCTCCAAGTATTACTCTTAGAGCTTTCGTATCATTATCATACTATGCTCACATGAGGGACCGAAGCCTCCTCTACATTCGTCCGTCTCTTCATACACTGTAAATCACTCTTTCACATTAACCTGAAACATAAGAACATACAGTCATGTATTACTCATTTTTATTCTTGGAGCCCTTGAAGCGCCTCAAACGTTTCGGATATAGAAAACAGATATGCTTCGAGTGGCTCAGATTATTGAGGTGGTATAGCGCTACTAGACGTGGCTTGGTCTTTTGACCGTGACATGTATATTAATGGGGGCGGTAGTTAAATGAATATTACATTATGCAATATGTAATTTTTTATCAAGTAGTGCTGACATTGAAATTGTATAAACAAACTAGATAAATATATGTATTAGAAACATTCATTTATTGTTGCGAAGCGATAAAAGAAAATTACAATGAAAAGGAAAAATCAAATACGTAATTACAGAAAAGTTTTGTAAATTAATATTACTATTATTATTATATCGCGTCAGATTCCTTACAGGGTGGGCAGAGAGCATCCAGTGTCGTATATATCTCTATCTTTATAAATAAAAAATTCATGAATAAGTACCTACTATGTAATTGTTGATTATATATAAATTAACTTTAAGCATTACACTTGCTGATTTATACCATGATGCCAGACAAGCGGACACTTCAAATTACATATACATATAATAATATCTATGATTTGTATAAAACGGTTAAATGGTAGCTTCCTTAGACTCCACTGAACTGGTTCCCGGCAGAATGTGCGGCGCCCGAGGCGCTCTCGTCATATCAAAACAAACTATGAACCCTCTCGCTAACTCACTTGCAAACGAATATTAGAGATTTCATGCGATAATCGTATTATTACTTAATATGTGTATGTACGAGTATATTTTGCAGTGATATCCTAGCAGCATTTCCCATTTGCCGGGTCGCGACCCGATACCGGACCATCAAAAGAATATACCGGGTCGCAATATTCCCGCCTTGTTTTAAAAACAATATCGTACCTACTATCGAATTGAAGTGAAACCAGACCTAGGATAAAAATTTCATAATTTTCTGCGCACTTGGATTCTTTAGTATAAAATAAGCAGTAGCTTCATATTTCGCACTAAAATGTAATGACTAAATAGGCGATACCGAAGCATGTAGTACTAATAAAGCCTTTTTACTATCAATAACTATCTGTTATTTTACCTAATGGAACCAGCTTGGGTTTAAAAGTTAATAGCAAAACAATGTTTGAGAAACACTGTCTTAGTAGATTAGAATTCGGCGTCACTCTCAAATTGTCCTAAGTTCTAAGCCTAGTACGCATCTCCTTGCAAAAAGTGTGCATTTCATGAATAAATATTTGTTGCTGTAGCGATGAAGGAAACAATCGTGAGGTAACTTGCTCACCATATAGTTTTCCATACTGTTGTTGTCCCATTCGTGTGAAGTCGCCAACAACCATTTGGCCAGCGTGGCGACTATGACCTTATCCCTTCTCATTCTGAGAGGAAACTCGTGTACTAGAGTGTAACAATAAAATAATTGATGACATGTATACTCAGTACCCACATACTTACCTATACGAAGTAACTTTGAATTGATATTTTTTTATGCAAACGTCACTTAGGTAATGAACCAAATCGAGCCCAGTATCTATGTAAACGTACCTATATGATAAATTACTGGGGGTATTTTGGGCTTTCACGGCATGATGAATATATTGCGAGTTTTCCTCTTGTAGAACATTTAATTTAATCTTTATGAGAAATGTCTCTGGCGCTTTAAAAGTATTCTACTTTGATAATCGTTGGCAGTTCTCACAAATATCAGCCCAGTGCCATATCAACATGCTTTAATTCAGAATTATGTCGATGACCTTAATGTAAAAAAATTGTGTTTTACGCTAGTTCCGTTACCGGGCAGGCAGAGACCACCGAGTGACAAACACCGCGATCGCCACAGTCAGCTAACGTCTCTTCTATAGCCATTAAATACATTCATATGAGTACACACAAAATGTTTAAACAATCTATCTATTCAGAGGAAGTACAGTACAATCAAGATACACGATATAGCTTATCAAAGCGCCGCGCCGATGTGATCTGGTAAGCCGTCCACGTACACTTGCGCTTAATATTGAATAACAGCGCGTGTTACGAGCTTACTTAAGCAAGCCGTAGCGCGGCAGGTTGTTATTCGGCTGGATAATGCAGCATTGTATAATAATACAATTCGTTGCACATATTTATAAAAAAACTCCATACATTCTCATTATCATCATGAACACATTTATCGTTACTCAGAGGTCCGGTCTACTCTCAGAATTACAAGGGTAAGGTTAGTCAAACCCTTGTAGTCAAGGGCCATTATCACTGTACCTACTATTACTTTCAAATATAAAAAAAATAGTTATTATATTTATAGCAATAGGCTCACCACCTATTCCATCGTGGGACGTAATAGTACGAGTAACTGGTGAAACATGGGAGTGTTCTACATTCCTCTGCCTGCCTCTTCGGGGATTACAGGTGTGATGTTACTTCTTCTTAGTTATTATATTCCCTTTCTGTATAATTTTTAATGCTTATATTGGTTGCGGAGTTTTAAATATTATATGTACTACTATATACCTACATAGTTCTAATGTTATAGATGAGTCACTATCGGTAAGTATATAACGAAGTACGTCAGATCTTAAGTATATGAAGATTATAATAAAGTAATCATGTGTTATAGATTAATGGTTTCAGATAAAAAATATAGGCCCTTCACAAATCGTCCATCGCCTAAATCGATGTTTAGTAAATCAAACAACAACAGTCATAAATTGCGCATAACTTATAGGCGCGTACAGCTTTTACAATACAGCGATGCTTGTAAAGTAAATAACTCGTCTAAGCACGACACTGACAGACTTGAGGTAAACCGAAGATCAACTAACATCCACAGCGCGTGCGGTCGTTGACCTCGCGAATCCTAGAATAAGCGTGGCTAATATATCGTCGTTAGTCTTCCGCACTTCCTCCATCCTTGCAATAATAATGAGTTACGGGAGCAGAGAACTTGTCAGATATAAATCGCGCTTCATGTAGCTGCTTAAGTTAATTTATTTGTTTTTCACCAACAAAATGATGCGTTTTATGTCCTCTCCTCCGCTCTTTATGACATACTAAAGCTCAATTGACGTCGCACTACCGTGTGGGAGCTGGCCCTCGATGCCTCCCTTGACGATCTCGGCACTTTTATCTGTTTTTACACATACATACCTTCATGCCAGGTTACGGGGTGGGCAGAGAGTACGGAGTGTTTGTTGGTTTTCAGTGTTTTATCTGCTTTTCTTTAAGAAACGTCAAGATCAATCTACTGGAGCGTTAAGCAAAGTTCGTTACCAATTTTAATACTTTAAGCCTATATAGCACAACATGTTTACAAATATAACTTGCACGAAAACCGTCCGGAACATAAACATGTCTCCCTTAACATTCAAGGGACGTGCCACTCTCAAGGGATGTGAAAATTCGCGCTTGAAGGCTACGGAATGTTTGGGAATCACCTACATTATTGAATTCGAATAATAAGAAAATTTCTATGTACCATAAGGTTAATATATATTCGGAGTCACGGCAGTGGGTGAGGGTCGTAGTGAATGGTATAGAAAATCTTTATCCAAACAATCAACAGATGCTGTATTTTTTACCGATACAACTCAACCACATGGCAATTCGTTCATTGATGCGTTTCATTCATACGATCGCGCATTTGGTTCACTTCGTTCGCTCCTATCGCGCCCTCCTACGTGCACAGATAAAATTTTATTTACGACACAGATAACAAGACTAAGAATTAGCTAAGTGCATTCTGAAATTAGGTCAGGCGTTTCGGAGCTGCTTCGCTTGTTATTATATGAGGTCAGATGGTATGATAACAATTTACTTATAGCTTGAAAATAAGTGGGATATTTTAAACATTAAAGTGAAAATAATGGTAGTGATAAAATTTGTATTTAAATTCCATCTGCAGAAGCACAAGGATTTTATCGATTTTTAAATGCTAAGTGGCAGTGCTTAATGGTGCTTAGTGTTTGACGGATGTTTAAAAAAAAAAGAAATTAAGACATTTCACATACCTACTTGCTGATTGAAGTACAATTTTAGTTGTGTGTATGTAATTGTGTAATTATTACCAAATATGATATGCATATAAATAAAAAATTGACATTAAAAATAAACCAACGTATACAAAAAATAGAATACATTTGTTGAATTCATGAAAAAAATAGAATATTATTGTTACGGACGCGCGCCATGTGGGCCATTCTAAAACTTTTTATATTTTATTATAGAGTGATCCAAATAACAGTTGACAAAATGTTATTGTATCCGAACACCGCGCTACGTCGCCGTCGGCCGATGAAATCCTGCCGCTCTTACTGTAACATCTGTCCCGCGCACGTGGCCTCTCATCCTTCCCGAACGATGATTAATTAATTTGATATGTGCTAAACGAAATTTAATTACGTCAAGCATTTAAAATATTCCATCCATAAACACGAAAATTAATTATCAAATCACTTAATTGCTTGACGCTTATCTGATCGTATTAGTGTTATGTAAATTAGAGAGATTGGGGTTGGTTTATTTTTAAAATGTCCCTAGTGCATGTTTATGTTCCCTTTCCTTGTACACGCTGATGTTACTAAATAATTAATGAAGGAATATAAAACTACCTCGGTCGAGTAGATGCAAGCTCCGCTGCTGCTAATCCAGATCTCTTGGGTTCGAATCCCGGGTGGGGTACTATCGGATTGTTCCAGCTTACAATTTCTAATAGTAAGTCGGAGTCGGAATTTGTGTTGGTGTTTTACAAAAGGATAATCCTCTAAGCCCTATTCCACAGTGGATATAAACGCGGGTGGCGAATAGTTGGAGGGTACTACACTCTGCTTACTTCTTCGAAGATTACAGGTGTGAAGTTACGTTTATATTTATAATAATTTGGAGAACTATATTGTCATATGGACATGATAAGATAGAGAAACATAAAAAAACTTCACATTAATTTACCTATATCACCATTGACTAACGTCCTAATAATTCAGTATGATTACTTCTTGGTATTTTCTGCAGCAGTTTCCTGTTACATTAGCTTGCGATCTCACGATGTCTGTTGGCCTGGTCGCGTTATTTTCAATTGTCTTTTTTCCTCTCCGCTCGTTATTGACCATAAAAGTAATAACTACTCTCCAAAGTTTCACGATAATGTCGATCGCAAACTGTTTAACAACTGTTTGACGACTGTTTAACCTATTTACTGTAAAATGTTAGTGTGTGAGAAACCTATTCTTATGACACCCCTCTAGATCAGTATAGGTGCTAATGCAAAGCCAAATGTACATTTATGAATTCTATAACCCGCAATTGAGATTTAATTTTAGCTTCACCGTCACCATTGCCAACCTTTTTATCTTTATATTATTGAGCACGATTCTTCTCTCAGCATAAAAGAGTTAAGACCTTATTCTACCACGACCCCCAAGTGCGCGCATGTGGAAATGTAAGAGTCCTCTAATCTTATACCAATAATAAAATGAGAAAATCACCCCGGAGTACTAAGTTTAACGCGTCTCCGTAGTACCCAATTAAATGCAGTCGTTTATTTCGGCGACAATTTGCTTCGAACACGTGCCGCGTTCAACTTCAGAGAAAAAAAAGCCTGTTTTAATTGTAGTAATGATCATTTTATAAAGCCGACCCCTCCGAAAGAATAATGACTGTACAGTCAGTAATCTCTGTATAATGACTAATGTAATTTAATGCACAGGGCGGTGCATTAGTGGGCATCCACATTATCACGCTTATCAACTGGAATAGCTTTGTGATATATGCCAGATGTTACTTTGTTACATCACCCCTGTGCAAACGGAGGGATGCTACATGCAGAACTGTTTTTTAATCCTTTTGAAAGTTTACACTGATCCTTTGGAAATTGAGAAAATGTACATAGTTTGATTCTTAATCATTGTTATTACTTTTTAAATGGGTATTACTGATTTTGTCCTCACTATATTATTATTATATTCAACATTAAAACTAACTTCAGTTTAGTAACAAGCTCGCGTTTTTTTCGATAATTACATTTGCCTTTTATTTAAATGTTCGCTCATGATACATTCTCTAATCTGAATCTTCAAATTGCTATTCTAACATAACATTAGTTCGAGTGTAATGTCGTCATCCTTCAAGTAGCGATAACTTGTTGATCTGACATGTTTTAAATTAAATCATCATATTTATAAGGTCCTTTGTTGTCATGTGTTTAATAATTATATAATGGTGGACGCTATTTCAAAAATGAAAAAGGTGACAAAATCGGGTCAGGCTTTTAGTAATAGAAATATTTGTTATTCGGTGTCTACCCCTACAGGACTTGGCGTTACGGTGTAATAATAATAGTATTATTTTGAAAATAGTCTCTATTATCATAATGTTCATCTGAATTTTAACAATAACAGTCATATACAATTTATAGCACATCAACGGTATATAAATTATACGGTACTATATAATTTTTATATGTATCAAATTCAGATGCGAATCGGAACAACAAAGACATTAAAAATCCGTGCAACGTATCGTTTTACAAATCGCCAGCATCTGCTTGCAGCCCGACATGTGATCGGACATCTGTTATGATGCCCCCACTCCAATGCTGTGCAGTTTAATTAGCCCTATTCACTTATCATTGCATTCCTATTCCGATCTGTTTAAATTTTCACGCCTCGCTGCGCCCGCGCAGACACTGTCACAGTGCTTGATCGATGAACAGTGATTGAATAGTGCACGCTAGCGTTAAATAATTCAAGTGTTCCAAATATTTTTTCAGAAATATTTATATTGATAAAATTTTTATTCTACAGTTGAATGCTATTTATTTTGTTATATTTTACTTGAAAAATAACTTATGCACTTTCAAAAAACAACTATCAGTGTAGTTTTTCAACCTTCAATTTTATTTTTTTAAGCCATATAAAATCATATGAAAATGAGCGAGCCCAAATAATTACGTACAGTTGCATTTAACGAATGATACATTGATTAAGCGGTAGATGATATAATTTAGTTCGCCTTATCATACATTCGATTTTATCATCATCACATTCGCGAGAACAAAGGAGCGGCTCGTGTAAACAACAATGTTTGTTCCTTTATTGTTTGTTGTAACGTAAAACTCTAATTTGTTCCCGCGTCGTCTGGCTCGTTAAAATGAACGGAAAGTCACAATTTTCCCCATCCAATACATACAGGAATCGTATGTTATAACCTTACCGGATTAAAACTCGCGGCGTCGTAAATCACATGAAATATGCTCGCGCGGCTTCACAATTGAACTCGAGAACATTTTTCAATTATTATTATTCATTATCGGTCGCAATAGTACGCTCGGTATGGTCTTTTCGTTATCATAAACAGTTTCTATACACATGCAACTTACCATTATCACACCAAAGTGACACTAAAACTGTGGGATATAAAGCTTAAAATTGTAATCATAATCAGAAACTTAAATCGAACCCGCAGACCTTTTTACTATAAGCAGGGTCCGACCTACTTGAACATTTGATTGTAATGGACTGCATACCATAGGACCCGACGTCAAGATAATAAAAAAACCTCATAAATTAATCTTTGTTTTCATTCAAGTAGTTCTTCTTTACACAGCTCATTGGTTTATGAATAGTTTTTAAGTTTGTGCTTTCTTCTTTTAATTATTTTCTTGTTTGTTTCAGGTAAGTACCGTCATGGCAACGCAAAAATTACAACAATACTTTTAATAAATGAAAGCCTAAAAAATACACTCAGAACTCATATATCAATGATTAGTTACTTGGTGAGTACGATGTGATACGAAGAATTCGAAATATCCAAGGATTGATGGGTATTTGAAATTAGATCAAATATTTTCCTTCAGCCCTAGGGCGGGTACAAATTACCTGTAACTTTCAGCAAGCCATGCCTGGCCTGCCGACGTGCGTACACTCATAGTTACATTACCTACCAAAACTTGAAACTGATCTCAAGTTTTCCACTTGCATTATAGGAGAGCCAGTAAAGTTGATGTCTGTTCTCTTTATAGAATAAAGTTCAAGGAGATAACGAATTCGTCGGGTTTAATTAAGGTCTATCTGCTGACCCTTCATTTGTGCCGCAGGGGCTCGGCGACGTTATTGCGACACAAATTGCTCTCGGCCGCTCCATCGTTCGTTGCAAAAGTAAAAGACTTCTTAAATGATTGTTCATTCTCTATTGTGGCATCATATTCTGTTGTATCTCCCGAGAAATTTCGACTTACATATTATGAATTTTGAATACTTACTTATATCCTGAAATGTATAAAATATTGCAATTTTTGTTCAGCTATTTTTTCCAGGAACGTTTAAAGAGAATTATGTATGTACACAGAACCATGTTAGGTCTATAAAAATAAATTTAATATTGTATATTTGGCACTCAATTCCCTCTGCCTACCCCGTAAGGGACCTGGCATGATGATATAATAGTAATTTGTGTAATTATTCTTCCTATGTATTTACATAGACACGATTTTGTCATTATTAAAAAAGTAATTAGATTATTTTGAAATTTTATGAAAAACTAAAGAAACGAATCAGATTTGTAAGGCCAATGTGATTGACAGATTAAGAACAGGCAGACATACTCGTAGGTGTGCGCACTGTGATCAAATCGGAAACATCCTCAAAAACGACCGGATCAAGAGTACCACTAGTACACGAGTATATATGATAATAAATATGTATATAAGAGCCTAAAGAAATGTCCTACTTCCGTACTCGATGGATATACTTTGTGTCTGGCTACCCCGATGGGAAAGAGGCGTGATAATATGTATGTATGTTGCCATTGCAAAACGCAAAACAATTACCCTGTGCAGAACGTAGAAGCGGCCGTGTGAAAAACACATACGGTAACGACCTCATTCAACGAGGTCGATCGTAAATACAGCGTTGATGGTTTGGCCATCCGCAAATACCTTGCACATTGTTTAGGACTCAATGGATTTTTTTATGGATAAAAAGACTTACAAAACAGCTAGTAAAAAGAACAAGGGCGGTGTGGGTGCCAATAAGTGTATTAGTGCCAATCAGGTTGATTTTATACAACTGTCCTAATGACCGTTTTGAATTATTATTATTAACGTATCATCATCAGCCCAAGTCCCTTACGAGGTAGGCAGAGGGCAGTAGAGACTGTCAAAAGTATTCAAATATGAAAAGAATGAATGTTGAAGAACTACCTCAAGAGTTTGGTTTTCTCTCCCTACGTGGTGATATAAATTTTACACTTGGTAAATCACGCCTATAATCCCCGAATAGGGAGGCAGAGGAAAGAAGTACCTACCTACACTTCCACGTTGCAGTAGTTACTTTTCCGTCCCATAATGCAATAGGTGGTGAGCTTATTGCTATATTGGTCATATATTCAGACTCCAAGTCACTACTAAAAATTTTAAATTAGAAAAGCTCAATAATACCCGTCCCGGGATTTAAATCCAGGACCTCTTAATCGACAGTCGCGCTTGCAAACACTTTTCCAACGAGACCTGGACAATGAACGTCAATTATTCAACGCTTAACAAATTAAAACCTTTGTCTTGCCCTTCACTTGTATTACCACTCGCTACGTCAATTAATGTGTACATCAGTAATTTTCATTTGCTTATCGATGTTTGTATAATTTAATTTACCTATTATTCCGACTGGTTAACTCTACGAGTCTTATAAATAATTAGTATTTATTCATACATAAATCATTTTTTCGTCCGGATGTATTTGTGACAACCCTAGCTCAAAGCTATTGTCAAAATATAAAAGTCTTAAATCATTCAAACACGGACTCGAGTGAATCAATTCGTTGCGTGTTGTTCGAATTACAAGACGTCAGTCTGAACAGTCTGACAGGCGGACCTTTCTCTTTTTATAGTAAACTGGTCTGAAGACTAAGGATTCTATGGTGTAAATAATATTGTAAGTTTATCTAAGTTGAGATCAACCCTAGTCACGAAGAAATCTAGCGAATTATTGGCTCTGAGAGCAAGGAATACATTTTTCTACGTGTATGCATGAAAATGCCAAGTAAACAACCCCATTATAGAATGTGATGTCACAATGTTTATATAAAATGTCACAATCGTAGGTGTTGTTATTTTCAACTGGCTTCAGTTATTGGTGGTTTGGAATTGCTTTGATAGCGTTTGTCGTTAATTATTTATTGCATAAAATCTATTCTATTTTTTTTATTAATCATCATAATACTGATCGTTATCTATGTAATAATGGTACATGCGTAACATTGGTATATTTCTAATAAATAACTGTAAGTAACAATAAATATTAGTGAGAATAATGCGTTTTATGTGTCAGTGACCACGGGCATGAATAAAAGTTACATGGAGCATACTCCGCCACGCAACTCCAGTGTATACTCATGGACACAGTATAATAATTACTGCTTGTGTTTTAGTAATATTTACATATGTATGTAATATGCAAATTATATATGTCACCTACCTTAAATAAAGTTGATTTTGACTTTGATATTACTAGTAGAGACATCAATTATCTCGCTAAATGCCGCCAACGTTTATATTAAATATACAAGAGCGTTAGACATCGCGAAATCTTCCCGCGCGGGGTCCCTTTGCTAAATAATTAATGACTCCATCCTGACCGCCACGCGCCCGGCCAGTCATCGTTCTATAATTATTATTCTTATCTTTCTTAATTTTTACCAATTTTTATCTAAATGACTTTTAAATTTCTCCGAACAATTGTCTAACTAAACCGTTAATAAATTAATTATGGTTTTTGTATAAAAATAAATTGATAATTCATCATGCCGTTATGTGAAAATATAAAATGATCAAAATTTATTAACAAGTTTCAATTTCTTCGTTCTAGTTATAAAATGCAATTTATTTCACAGGTTTTTTTTCCTCCCGCAAACAAAACAATGCCGTAAATCCTTACTTGAATCAAGTTCAAATGGTCCGTAAACATTACTAAACACTCTTTATACTTTATTGTAAGGGTGTAAGAGATTT
>DWDV01002429.1:0-11618 GCA_018245615.1 Mimoniades ocyalus
TATCATGGAATAAGTGCAGAGCCTACTAGTACAACTTTTAAGCAAGAAAAACCCAAAAGTACACGTTCCGGAGATCGAACCCAGGCCGTGTCCCCCGTACTCGTAAGTCACGCTTGCAGCCACTCAACCAACGAGGCAGTTGAAGCAGTACGGAACGTTAATTAATAAATGAAACAAATTAATATGCCATTAGCTTTTTAAAATTAGAATCAGACTCAATGAAATTTTTAATTTCCGAACGACGGTATTGTAATATCTATAACATTTTATTTCCCTAAAAATAAAGCGGTATTTTGTCTGCCTATAAATCATAAGTATAATTTTGTCTTTTGATATATAATTAAAAATAATAAACAAACAACTATATTTATGAAAGTAAAATTCCGACCTAAAAGTAAAACAAGAAGGAAAGTTCTTTGTAATATATATAATTACAAATTATCAATATACTTAATACATATTACAAAAAAATTTAAAATTATATTTTTGGATGTTACAGAACAACGATCTTTATACAGTCCTATAAATAAGACAGTCTGGTACTTTTATTGGTAACCTACTAAAAAGAGAATGCTCTTAGCCATTAATATTTTAATTTCAGCTCCTTAAAGATCTCAAACGGGTAGGAAATAATTGGAAATGTATCAAATTTTATATTCTTTGTAGTTTATATATTATTTTAATTCTTTTATAACCACATTAAAAATGTTAATTGAACCTCACCTCTTTTGCATTTGATGTTATAAATAATTAATATAAAATTTATTTATTTATAACAAGGCAACACAGTACCACTATATTCATATAATTAACACATAAATAATATAACTCATATATTTAACGTATAAACAAATTGAAATTGATTGATTGATTTACTATTTGAATAGTTTATATTAACGAAAATAATTGGTTCCACGTTTCTCATCCGGACGACTAAGTCGTGGGACAGTCTGCCGGCACGGCGCCGGCTGCGTCTCTTTCCGGGCACATAACACCAGTTCTAGGTACCCTAAGGAAGACTAAAAAGCCTTTTTTACTTATAGTCGCGTACATAGATACACTGTGCGATGGTCAATATTTTATACATTAATATTTTAGGATTTTTTTAGCGAAATAGTACTTATCATAATTTTGTATAATATCAATTCATCCAATTGACCTACAGCACTTTTTTGGTGTGAAATTATTAATATTAGGTGTAATTAAATCCTTTACAATATTACTAGCTGAAATTAGGTAGGTGTTGAAACTAGAAAAGGCAAAGTAAATTTTGCAAATATCATTTGTCTTTGTAAATGCTTATTATGAGAAATAAGAATGACGATATTTTTAGTAGAAATCTGCTTCTAATCTCCTGTTCTAAAATGACACACACGGTACCTCCTTTCAATTTTTTTATTGAAAATATTTGAACACGTAGGTATAGGAACTGAACATAGAACAACGAGGACTGCTGATGACTGATATATATGTAGGTTCAGCAACAATTTTGCCATCTCAAAGAATACTAAACAATTCCTCAAATAAATGTTATCTCCGCATCATCCACCTATCTACTACATTAACGTAGGAATACCAGTGCAACATGTATTCTATAAAATAACAGGTCTCGTGATCAGGTCGCAAGTTCGAGTCCGGTGCGTGTGGGCGTGTATTAATTACCGCATCGCCACCCTACGTGATACGAATTTGTGATGCCAACACAAGTATAGTCAATTCAAAGAGGATTACACACACTCCGTTTTTTACTTGTAATTATACATTGTGTTGTAAACAGTTCATTTTAGTCATAAAATGTGTAGAATCCACTTTTGTCCAAGGACACAGTTATTTAATCATTTAACCCATTCGTCCTTTGTACTATTAGTACTTGTAATAGTAATATTCAGAACAAATGAATAATGACAATATAATTGTATTTAGTGAGAGATATGTTCTTGCTCTGCATGCGTGTCCCGTTCTACAAACAAGAACATAACAATGATAATTATCGTGGAATTTATATTGCAATAATTTACTTAATTAACTCAACAATTGAGACATTGTGGCCAATAATCAAAAGTTCATATGGACAACATCGTTATAAAGTACATATTATATAATATTGAAAAGTCCCAAACACCAGACCGACGAAATAAAAGGTTGAAATTTAATCTACTAAACAATCACTGCAATATTCGCCACACTTGTTTAAAACAATACCTATTCTCTTTTGCCAGAAGATTAGGAAAAAGACACTATCGTAGTAAATTCTAGCGCAAAACAACTTTACTTTTATAATTATTAACAATATCACTTGATTTTGTACACATATCTTATTTCATTAAAGTAGTAAAAGTTTCAAGTTTCACAGAAAATTTTTAATATGACCACGTATATGTATATATGCATATAAAGTATGAATAACGTGAGCCATTAAAATCAAAATTTTATAACTGTTTATACTACCTGTTAGGTACCTCCGTTAACATGAATTATTTAAATGTCAATTATGAAATTAACATTCTGTGTAAACAATTTACTATTGAAAAATTTCATCAACTCCCTAAATCTACGCCCAAAGTTCGGAGTCAGATAAATCTTATCCAAATACAATTTAGCACAAAAATAACATTAAAATATTCATACACGATCTATATACACGCAAACATTCACTTCACGAAAGCACGACGTATCAGCGTTATGTTGTACGTCGTAAGATTCAATTTTGACTAAACCATGGGTCTAATCGATAGTCACAATAACATGTAAGGCGAGTGTTCAAAAATGTTTCTATTGAACATCGAAACTCAAATTCGTGCTCTCTCATAAGTTTAATTAAATATTTATTCGTGTAGGGCGGAGCTGCCCCGCCCTACCATCGATATCGATATTGTTTTCGAGATTTGAGATTGTACGTATGGCCACGAAGTTATTAGCTTAACAAATGTAAATCGGAAAATAATTTTATTCGCTACATAATTGGCCTTTAGAAAATAAATTTATCCCTAATTTTATACAGTCTTGCGAAATCACATATAATTTATGTGTAAAAATAGATAGAGGATTTTTTTAACAAATAGAAAAAACAGTAAATTTTTGGCCTTGTCAAATTAAATACATACTAGAATGAATGTCTTTAATTGACCGTGTAAGTGGTTGATTTTATACTATATTACAAAATTAATATTGAAAATAATATAGAGATTTTTAATTTTATTTTACAATAACTATTGACATTCAAACTGATATTCAACATTCAAACTGACAGACTGACTGATAAAAATATGTAATAAATTGCACTAAACGCTTTCGCAGTAACGTAACATCACGCCCTTAATGCCCGATGAGGTAGGCAGAGGAATATAAAACACTCCCACGTTTCCGTCCGTTTACGTCCCACTATGGAATAGGTGATAAGCCTATTGCCATACACCGGACGCATATCCAGACTCCTAGCCACTACTAGAAAATCTAATTTAAAAAAAATAATGGCAATACTCGGGAAAGTACCCGGGATTTGAACCCAGTAGCTTCCGATCGGCAGTCGCACCTGCAACCAACACGAACAACGAGGCAGTCAGATTTGCAGTAGATGAACTAAATCATGACAGTTCACAATTGTTGTTGAGTGTGGAGATCTAAACTCTCCCATTTCGCAGCCACAACGAATCCTGTCCTCCGCAGTGGCCGCATTTTATCGAGTTAAAGGTCAAGCGGCGATACTCATCGTTCTGCGATGAAGGAGAAATTAAAAGTGGCTTGTTCCTCATCTCTAGTCAACGTCAGTGAGCATAACGTCATGTGGTTGTCAATGTATTTCGCGTTCAATTCTAAAACGATATTGATTATTGTACTGTTCTGAACAACAATATATTTTTCATCATTTTGATATACAGTAGCAATAGTACCCTTGTTTTTATCGGGCGAGACTGTATCTAAATGCTAACTTATACCGAATAAAAATAAAAACAGGCAACTGCCTCGTTTGTCGGGATTCCCTGGTAGGGTACTGTTGGACTTTTCTAACTTAGAATGTAACTGAGATTTTCTAGTAGTGGCTCGAAGACTGGATTTGTGCTCGGTGTATGGCAATAGGCTCACCTCCTAATCCACACTGGCACGTAAACGTAAGTGGCAAAATATGGCAGTATACTACACTCTTCTCCCTCTTTTTGCCGGGATTACGGGCGTGACGTTACGTTTCATAATAAATTAAATATACGTCATGACAGAAAGTCGATATCATAACAATATTGTCTTAAGAACCCAAGTCTAACACGATGTTGAAACAAAAGTGCCCATCAAAAACAAGAATAGGTTGAGGACCCGGTTATCGTTAAAACAAACATATCCAATATAAACAGACTCGTAAAAACAGAGCCAAGTCACTTAAACGTTTGTCATTAAAGTTATTATACAAAGTCATGCATACTTAAAATATACGATTCACGGTTGTTTTCCTTGGATTTTGTAGAAATTTTATTAAGTCAATCATATGATTAATCAAATGTTTTGACAAATAATAACATTAAATTAAACCGCAACTCTTCAACAATTTAATGAATTGTCGGACCATAAAAGACACCCTTTCTGGAAAATATTAGTAATATAAAAGGATTAATTCACTTCACAATTATGCTACTGTGTTCACTAAATGTCTCTTATTATTCATTAAATCCTAGGTTTTTACATAATTAAAATCTAAACATTCAACATTGCTTCATCAACCCGGCCGGACACTATCAGCTGTCAGGCCATGCCTCATCAAATTACGTAAATAATCATATTAGATATGCGTACGCTCAAGTTTGTTCAGCTCTCAAGCAAGACTGATTATCGACTTACACCCATTGTGATGTTAATGGGCGAAATTTGAGAATCTTAACATTCAAGGTGTATACGTTTGCGACATGCATACATATGTATGCCCACAATATCTACTTAATAACTACTTAATAACTTAAGGCTCATGTACTCGTAAAATATACATTTTACATATCTTTGTTCATCAAACCGATCAGGTATTCGATACAATCATAACATCACTTGTTTGTTAAAGTCTTGATTGCTTTTTTTAAGACTTGAGAAAGGTAGAAACTGCTTTTTAAGTACAACAGATATGATTATTTTTGTCATCGTAACTACAGATAATAATGATTCAACGACGAATGTAGCTATAATATTGTATAAGTATTGAAAAAATAATGTGATATACGCACCGCGCTCTGATATTTCCATTATTTTACTTTGAATTACACGCGTCACACTAAAACTTTTCCAATACTGTTTCCAAGTGTAATTTTCTCTTTCTTTTGTTAGAATTTGCTGCGAATTGCTTTTTTCTGTGGCAATTACAATAAAATTACAATTACAATGGGATTTGATCCCAGGACCTCCCGATCGGCAGTCGCGCTTGCAACCAACATGACCAACGGGGCAGTAATGTACGCGCGAATTAAAACGTTAATTAATCGAATCTTAGTTTATTTATGTATATTAATCAAGATTTGTCGCTGTATATATTTGAATTTTGATTATTACTCAAGTACGCATTTACGACACGTTCTCTCCATCACCCAGAATTAATTAGGAAGTAATATTATTGAGCATTAAGTTCACCGATGTACTCCTTAGTTTAAGATGTTCCACATCTATGTACTGCTATTTGAACAACGTTCAAAACTTATTACATACCATTTTTTTTAAATTTATTGTGAACCTGATGCTAGTTTACAAATGATGACTAGTTAACCTAATAACGCCCATTAGCATTCTCTACCAGTCACCCAACATCGCCTACGCTGCTGCCTATAGGCGGCCAGGGCATGTGTCTGGGTCTAGACATACCTACTACCAGCGCCGGACTTAGTGGCGTCTTAAGGCACCTGTATCCTGGCACAGGGTACGGGATTGTATTATTTTTCCGCCTTGATACGGATATGTTATTATTATACTACAAAATAAATGGATATATTATTATACTACTAATATTATTGCTATTTAACTTCTAAATAATAATATGTAGTCTATGCTTGGACTAAAACTTGACAAAATATCGCATAAAATTTATCGATTAAATTTGATCGTTCATTCTCATATTCACAATGTGAGCCCCCCTAAAGCTATTTTGCAATCTCACGTGACCATCTGCACATTGTGTGTATGGAAACTCTGAAAGGTTGTGGTTTCTGACCTGCGACCCAATTGCGGAACGTCCGACGTTACTCGAAGAATCTTCATTGAAGACACGGCAATTAGAGGACTCATATTTGTAAGCGGTTAGCTCAATTACATTAAAGTATTGTGTATGTTGCAGGGTATCTACTGATTTATACCCAGAGATCGTTAAAGTTAATTAAAAGGATTGGGAAATTTGTATGATAAATAACTTCGGTAATACATTTCGAAATTAAGTTACGTCTGCGTATCAAGCGACGATTGTTACAGAAAGGTAAACTTAGGTAAGAAGTGAAGATAACATCAACATAGAATTGAGGATATCGGATGGATTGATAATAGGAAGGTAAAAATTAAGCTCTGATCTAAATAAGTAGTACATGAGAAGACAAAGTCGTTATATTTCAGGTTATTAAGATGGTATTTTGGGCTAGTGAGTGATGATGTCGAGTGTTGATCCAGAGATTTTGGACTGTAATTCTACCCAATCCAAGGTTCTTTGTCATAACTTTGACAATAATTTGAATCTGGGTGTAAAAACACTGGTTAATTAGCTATTTGAATGTCGCACTTAGTAGGGGCACTATCTAGTATTTGTTCAGATGATCATGAGTAAATTACCCCAGATACAGATGTAAAGTGGTCACTTTTAAGTCGTCTAAAGACATGTGCAACCTATTTTCAACCCTCTCATCGTTCCACTGTTGAACACGGGTCTCCACTTACAATGAGAGGGTTAAGCCGTTAAGGCCATAGTCTGCTGGCCACGCTGGCAAAGTATGGGTTGGCCGATTTCACACACCTTAGCAAAAATTTTTTATGTGCATCTTATCTCAATCAATCGCACGAGTATAAGCATTACTTATATAAATATACTATGTGTGGTATGTATTTTAAATGCAGATAAATAGACGTTCTAAATTTGAATTTGCATTGTATAACTACAAGCGTGTATTGCGCTTTAAACCGAACGCACGAAATACCAGTTCTGCTGCGAAGTGTATAGATTTTCACACATCGTGCGCCTTCATATATCGTATAGGCGAACTGATATCTAATAATACATATGGATATCAAGTCTGTGCAATGAACTTCAAACTATATTGCTTAAATCAATTAATTGGCCATAGATTTACCTTTTTTTATGGTGGGACGTATAACGTACTGAAACGTGAAAGTGTTCCCAACCTTCTGCCTACTCCTTTAAAGAAATATGGGCGTGATGTTATGTAATGCAACTAAAATCGAAACTTTTCAGCGTGAGGTCAATCTCCATAAGACTGTTGTCCAGCGCTACGGTTACATATCGGCGGAATCTCACAAATAAGGATCTCAATTAGGCCTGCATTAAGTCTGGCTATCCCGAAAAAATCTTCGTGACTTAAATCGGCACAAATTTTGTTAATCTTTAAATTGCTTACATTTATAAACGTTAATAGTGAAACGCGGGAGTTTACTACACTCCTCTGCCTACCTCTTCGTGTATAACAGAAGTGATGTTACGATGTTATGCTAACATTTACAAATGACATCAGATATCAGACACATGAGCGTTATAAAAAGTGTCTTGTCCTTGTAAAAGTATTTAATATTGCAATGAATAGCTACGTTGATAGGTCAACAAGTCGAGAGGACGCCAAGAGAATGACTGTCCTTACCACTGACTAATATGTTACAGCGAAGAAACTCGCGAGCATACACTAGTGCAAGCACGTTACAGATGTACAGCTAATTTTGGTCTATCTCGATGTTATCAAGATTTGTCATATTACTTATAAAAATTGCAAACATTGATTTTGTTAATTTATGCTTTGAATGCAATGCTATGCTATGCTATGGTGAATGTAATTCATTCTTTGTTAGATCACATCTTATCTTATATGTTATCTTTGTAGTATTTATTGCTATTCATAATTATGTTCTTTTACAATTTTACTTCATGTAATGAGATGATACTGTTATTTTATGATAACAATTACGTATTTGCCAACATTCTAGTTAATAACCAGGCGGTTCGAAATCTAGCTGAATGTGTCATCCGCCTGCTATTTACACAAGAAAGCATTTTTGTATTTTTTTTTTAAATAAGTAACATCGAAGGATTGGATACGATAGGAATAGTTAACTACGTCTGGACGGTTCGCGATAAAATTTATTTGTCGATCAGGCTACAACCTACACGAGAAGGCATCCCGCGAACTTGCCTAGCGGTAATACGATGTTACGACCTTGCACTCTCTCATAAAATGGACGCGGGTAGGTATTCGTGGGCGCTTAGGTCATGCAAGGATGCAATTTATGTTTTGTACGCACTCACTTGTGCAGAATGAGGTTGTTTTTGCTATGTTCTTGCATCTAGCCTATTATGAATACTGGCGTTCGGAATCATATTTCTGTTACCTTGAAAGGAGATTATATTAACATCTTGCATAGAACCGTCTTATAAGGTTTTTGCTATACTGTCTGTGTAGTGATTATTTTTGCACACGAATATATTTTTTTAATAGCTTAAAAACATCAGCACATTATGAGCTATGAGTTTTTGTTAATTAAATGTGTTATTGATTACTCGTAAAATATTTGCGATCGTCATTAAATACAACTCAAAATGCTTTTAAAATGTCCTGTGAACATAATATATTAACAGTGTTTTTTTAATGTGAAGAAGTAGATTTTGGCTACTTATATATTTAAAGATAATGACGCCATGTACACACCAGAGGTAATATCCAGATACCTCACACCAAGATATATGACACTAATATTATCAGTAGTAATCCTACATATTCTGTCCTGTTTGAGGTTGGTTCAGATTTTCAGTTGACGACAACGGCCACTCTCGCATAAAGCCTGCTCGTTCCTTACTCATACATTTCTACGCAAATTCGGATTTAGAACCCTTATTTCGCCATATTTAAAGTGCTCTCCTACAATTTGTGGTCATGAATAACAAACGGATATAAATGTCGGAAAGCATCATTCAGCAAACAGATTCTATGCTTAAAGTAATAACAAGTATATTTCATTTACCTGTTTCTGAAACGGAACAAAAAATGTAACATCCCTCTTGTATTACCCGAAGGAGTGGACAGAGTAGTGTGGTACAGTACCACTTTTCACCAGTTACATTTACGTCCCTTCATAGTATAGTATAGGTGGTGAGCTTCTTGCCATGCACCGGGCATCAATTCAACTAGTAAATTTAATAGTACTCGAGCCGGAAATCGAACTCAGAACCTATTATTAAATAAAATTATTCTTTTCTTTTTAATTATATAATATCCATCACGTGCTAGAAACATTTGGTTAATAAGAACTGACGATAAAAATGCAAAGAAAAGTTATAAGGCCGTGAAGTTGGCAGAAAGAACTATATTAATAATAAGAACTGTATTTTATATAATGTTAAGTACGTTATTAATAAACACAGGATGCAAAAGGAAGCAATCTATCTCTCAAAAGGTCAACATTAGGACTATTATCTGCCACAGTGGCCAAGTGCGCGTGCATACACCTTACAAGACATTATAAAGAAATTCATGGAGTGTGAAGCGGATTGTCTCTCAGCATTTTCTTTTACCGTTTTATCGAGCGAGAACTTTTTCTTAAAAACCTATGTTGATTTGTAAAAAATATTTCATTAGGATTCGAACAGCAAACTCGCATAGAACAAATGTAATATTTAAATCAATACATCACCACCTTTAAAATATGTATCAAACAATATTTACATTAAGTCGAATCAATTTTAGCGGATTTATATTTTAGGATGGTAATTCTATAACACTTTAATTCTATCAAAATTCTCACTGTATTCGTCGGGATGCTTGTGATCTTGGAGATAAAATATGACCCAAGCTAGCGTATTTATTAAACAAAAGTTAAATACAAAATCGTGTCCAATGTTCGCCGCGGTCTGGTAATGTAACATAAACATTACAATGTAGCCGTGATCGTTTAAGCGCAACACGAAATCGCCCAATTAATTAAATTTTAGCGGCGATTATGTTTCTAGCGTATAAAGACATTATAGCTGAACCGTGATGGGTGAACCGGAAATTGACGAAGTTGCTCTATTCATACTCTGTCTGTTTTATTTAACTTCGACATTATACTTTACAATAGTATTATGCTATATAAACTCACTCTCTGACTCCATATTATATGTGTGACTTAGAACATAATTGGTGAATGGTGGGAATGTGTCTCCTCTGCCTACCACTTCGGAGAAGTACAGGCGTGATTTTATGTTATTTTGTAAACCTTGATTTTCTTTATATTATTAATATCATCAAGTGTCTATAAATCTTTTGTTTTATTGATCTAATTTTAAGACCTAAATTAGAGGACGCCTTTTGGTTAAAACTGTACAATGCTAACAACCATTTGAAAAAACTCGGTTTAAAATTAAATTATAAGGACATTTTCAAGTTCGCCTTTTAAAGCTCCGAGTGACATCATCACTCAGCCTCGAAACTTAAGATATTGATATATAAACAAACAGTATTAAAGTATTAAATATATAACAAACGTGATGGTACTGCAAAGTCGTGACTGGCGTAGTAAGGTCAGCAGTAAAATCCCATATAGAATTAAGAATGGATCCGACGATATCGATTTGTTGATTGAATTTCGAGTATCGATGATCTAATTCCATAACGATCATGACGAATAGTTGTTATAGGCTTTTAAAAGTGTAGACATGTCTTACCTCAACCAGGTTTATACATCTAGTCATATATTCGGCATATTTGTAAACGGAAGATCAGACTAGTGACACCATGGAGACAGGACATCTTAAAGGTAGCTCATCTGTTTTCTTTTGTTTAGTGGCTACAGTGGATACGTCTGCGACACTATTCCTCTCCATCATATAAGACATCTTTAATGACATTATGACACATCTGATTTTCAGATTCAACTATTTTAAGCCTTTACTTCTAAACTACAAAATTTTTCTAATTTGGATTTTCTAGTAGTGGTTCGGAGTCTAAGTATGTGCCCGGTGTATGGCAATAGGCTCGCCACCTATACATACTGGAACGTAAACGTAACTGGTGAAACGTGGGTGTGTTCTATATTCCTGTGCCTACCTTTTCGGGGATTACGGGCGTGATGTTTCGTGTTACTTATAAAAATCCTCAGTCAATAAAATTATTTTATCGTCACTTCTGTCGATAAAGTAACGTTTAAAGCCTGTTCGCTTTAAATCAATCACCTCTATCAAAATAAATATCAAAACTAATAGGTTACCATGAAGTCGTTCATAATTGTATATTATACATGTAAATATAACCAACAAAATTATTCAAATATGAGAAGAAGTTTACTGTGTCAATTTCATTATAATATGTATTTTATATTTTAATATTCAGTGTACTCCAATTTATATCATATCTATTGATTCTATCACATTCTTAGCTCTCGTTTACCTACAGGTAGTGTAAGATATAGGTCGG